>JABMCL010001586.1:905000-947500 GCA_018857735.1 Alviniconcha marisindica | reverse complement strand
CCCTGTCCCATCAGCAGGAAGCTGTGTCCGGTGTTGTGTGGACTGAGTGGTAGCCAGGCTGCTGGCGTCCCGCACCACACTGTGGCCAACACTGCCCTGTGCTGTGGGCAAAATGCACTGTGCTGTGGGCAAAATGCACTGTGCTGTGGGCAAAATGCACTGTGCTGTGGGCAAAATGCACTGTGCTGTGGGCAAAATGCACCTGTGGGGTGTGGCGGGCAAAACTGCCCTGTGCTGTGGGCAAAACTGCACTGTGCTGTGGGCAAAATGCACTGTGCTGTGGGCAAAATGCACTGTGCTGTGGGCAAAATGCACTGTGCTATGGGCGACACAGCCCTGTGCTATGGGCTACACTGCCCTGTGCTATGGGCAAAATGCACTGTGCTGTGGGCGACACTGCCCTGTGCTATGGGCAAAATGCACTGTGCTATGGGTGACACTGTCCTGTGCTATGGGCTACACTGCCCTGTGCTATGGGCAAAAAGCGCTGTGCTGTGGGCTACACTACCTTGTGCTATGGGCAAAATGCACTGTGCTGTGGGCAACACTGCCTTGTGATATGGGCAAAATGCACTGTCCTGTGGGCAACACTGCCCTGTGCTATGGGCAAAATGCACTGTGCTGTGGGCAAAATGCACTGTGCTGTGGGCAACACTACCTTGTGCTATGGGCTACACTGCCCTGTCCTATGGGCAAAATGCACTGTGCTGTGGGCTACACTGCCCTGTGCTATGGGCAAAATGCACTCTGCTGTGGGCAATACTGCCCTGTGCTATGGGCAAAATGCACTGTCCTGTGGGCAACACTGCCCTGTGCTATGGGCAACAAAATACTGCCCTGAGCTATGGGCAAAATGCACTGTGCTATGGGCAAAATGCCCTGTGCTGTGGGCAACACTGCCCTGTGCGGTGGGCAAAATGCACTGTGCGGTGGGCAAAATACACTGTGCTATGGCCAACGAAATATTGCCCTGTGCTACGGGCAAGGACGAACATGAGAGCTGGCTCGCTTATTGATCATATCTGTCCTGTGGACCACGTGCAATTGAGGGGCAAAGACCACATGGTAAAACATACATCCTAACACCCACACACCCACACACCCACACACCCACACACACACACACACACACACACACACACACACACACACACACACACGCACGCGCACGCACGCACGCACGCGCACGCACGCACGCACGCACGCACCACACCACAGACACACACACACAGACACACACACACACACACACACACACACACACACACACACACACACACACACACACACACACACACACACACACACACACACACACACACACACACACACACACACACACACACACACACAACACACACACACACATTCACAACACACACACACACACACACACACACACACACACACACACACACACACACACACACACACTATATATTAATCTAGTTATAATTTGCAAGTGAAATAGTTTCATACGCACCGTAAAAACAGGAAGCAGGAACATATTCCGTAAATTATTCGTTTACCTAGAAAAATAAATGAAAGAGTAAAGCTGAAGAATACAATGGAATCTCGTTTTCACTGTGAGTGTGTGTGTGTGTGTGTGGTGGGGGGGGGTGTGTCGTGTTCCTCTTGTCTTCTCTTTCTGTACAACGCGCTGCGCGTGTGTGTGTGTGTGTGTGTGTGTGTGTGTGTGTGTGTGTGTGTGTGTGTGGTGTGTGTGTGTTGTTGTGTGTTTGTTTATTCTGTGTGGTGTGGTGTGCTGTGTGCGTGGTCGTGGTGCGTGTGTGGTGTGTGTGTGTGTTGTGTGTGTGTGTGTGTGTGTGTGTGTGTGTGTTTTGTGTGTGTGTTTATTTTTATACCTGTTCTGCTGTCGTGCTGTCGCTTCCTTCATTCGTTTAATACAATTTTGTAACTCTCTCTCTCTCTCTCTCTCTCTCTCTCTCTCTCTCTCTCTCTCTCTCTCTCTCTCTCTCTCTCTCTCTCTCTCTCTCACACACACACACACACACACACAAACACACACATACACACTCACCAACACACAAACACACACAAACACCTACGAGCGCGCGCGCACGCACACACAAACACGCGCGGCGCACGCATGCACGAATACACACACACACACACACACACACACACACACACACACACACACACACACACACACACACACACACACACACACACACACACACACACACACACACACATTCATACTGATTTTAGTCGTGTTGCTGATATTGTGTACCATGTGTACTGATAGTGATGCGATTGCTTCGGCCATGTGTGGGAGTGATTGCATGACCAGCTAATCCACTTACACATGTTTAACGACTGACTTCCGTCCATGTACCACTCACATCCATACTTAGCATCAGCAAGGCCGACATGCAAGTACTTTCGCCTGAAATGTCAACAGGAGAATGATCACGACGTCAGGAACTCTTTACTGCCTCATTGTGGGTACCAGGTTTTGTGGAACTGATTCTGCCTCTTTGTGAAAAAGACGTTAAACAAATCTGGTTGTTTGTGAAGGAACAGACCATCGGAGCGCACACTTCAGTGATCGAGTTCACCACAGTGGTAAGCAGACGGCGTGGAGACGCTTCAATAAGACTTAGAAAACTAATCAGTGCAATTTAGCATCGAAAGGTAACTGCATTAAAGAATGAACATTAATTATCACTGATGCGGACACTGTCGTGTTTAGTGAATGTGGTCTGCGTCTCTAGAGTGATATGAAGAAAAAAAATCCTCTCTCTCTCTCTCTCTCTCTTTTGGTCGGAATCCCTCCTTCTTTCATGTAAATTCACGCTGACATTTCTGCTACTTTAATTTCATTTCAGCTCTAGCTCTATTTTTAGGTTTTAAATTTTTTATTTCACAGTAATTATTACTATACGTATTGATATATATTTGTATATATATGGCCATAATTTATCATATTTTATTTTGCTGTATTGAGTGTTACTGTGCTTCTTATGAGGAGCAGAGCAGTTAAAAAAAGAAAAGAAAAAAGAAACCGACTTGTGCTTAAATCTGCATCGTTATATGATAAATTATCATCATCATCATCATCATCATCATTATCATCATCTCTGTGTGCCCCCTCCCTCTTTCCCAGAACAGCAGGCCACACGTGTGCAGGTTGTGAAAGCACGCAGAGGCCTGGCGACAGGAACTATTTCATCCCTGAAACACTGAGTAGTGCATAGAGTTGTTGTGTACGTCCTCCTCCTCCTCCTCCTCCACCTCCACCTCCACCTCCACACACACACTCCTCATGTGAGAAGTCAGTAGTTAAACATGTGTAAGTGGATTAGCTGGTCATGCAGTCACTCCCACAGATGGCCGGAGCAGTCACTCCCACAGATGGCCGGAGCAGTCACTCCCACAGATGGCCGGAGCAGTCACTCCCACAGATGGCCGGAGCAGTCACATCACTATCAGTAGCCCCCTCCGCTCCCCCGAAAGAAAAAGAAAGAGAGAAAGAAAATCCATGGAGAAGACAGAAAATAAAAAGACAAGTAAAACATATCACTTCAACATACATTTTGATTGCCCTTCTAACCCCAAAACAGCCAGTGTTAGACATCCATGAAGCATTCAACAGTATCGGAGCCGACTCACCAACAAGGACACACACTGGACTGGGTTCCTTACAGAGAGGAGGAGTGCATGCTTTGTTCTTGCGTCGTCAAGCAAAGCGTTTCATCCGACCGCCTTCCTCTTCTCTGCCACGAGGAATATCCGCGCCATCGACAGACAGGTCTTCAAAGCTAATGTGGCCGCCTCGATCACAGCCCTCCACCGCCCCACTGCCGACCGGCTCAACGATCAGCTACACGCCCTCCTGGACCGGCATGCCCCGGCCACACAGCGCAAGGTGCCCCACACAGCACAAGGTGCCCCGGCCACACAGCGCAAGGTGCCCCACACTGCGCAAGGTGCCCCGGCCACACAGCGCAAGGTGCCCCACACAGCGCAAGGTGCCCCACACAGCACAAGGTGCCCCGGCCACACAGCGCAAGGTGCCCCGGCCACACAGCGCAAGGTGCCCCGGCCACACAACGCAAGGTGCCCCGGCCACACAGCACAAGGTGCCCCGGCCACACAGCGCAAGGTGTCCCGGCCACACAGCACAAGGTGCCCCGGCCACACAGCGCAAGGTGCCCCGGCCACACAGCACAAGGTGCCCCGGCCACACAGCGCAAGGTGCCCCGGCCACGACGTCTGCTTGGTACAGCGCTGTCGCTGATTGACAGCTCCGGGCATTGAAGAAAGAGAAAGGGCGTGCTGAGAGCTGCTGCATGGCTATACGCTCTGGGGCCGGTTTACTCAACACGGTTATAAACTATGCTAGTGGAAAGCCCTTCGACCCACAAACTCCAAGCGCTGGTTTACAACATCATTCCTTCAGCCGGAAAGCGGTGCTCGAAGTGTGTTCGACCCACTGCGCGGTTATAGTCATGTGCACGATTCGAATTTACCACGGCCCCCTAATCGCGGCCACAATGCACAAAATGCTGTCGGTTACAACTGTGATAGCGTATGGCCGTCTATATTTAACTGTGACTGGAAACCCCCCAGGAGTTTCCTTCACATCCGCTACAAACTGACACCAAATGAATCTCCAATCAAACGCTGAAAAGTACCTGTTGCATAAAACCGCAAAGCCATCATTATTTGCATTGATATTGATGATGATGATAATAATAGTAATGTAATAAAATTTTTGAAAAAGATTAATCTGTAGTAATGTAATAAATTATTTGAAAAAGATTAAGCGTCATAATTTTCCACAAAACATCAAAACAAAGACTCGGGGGGTAAACTAACGACAGGAAGAAGAAGAAGGAGAGAGAGAGAGAGAGAGAGAGAGAGAGAGAGAGAGAGAGAGAGAGAGAGAGAGAGAGAGAGAGAGAGAGAGAGCTCAAAATGCTTCAGTTACAGTTTCCACAGAGTACACACATACACAAAGCCCCCAAAAAAATTTAAATAAAAAAAAGAAAAGAAAAAAGAAGTACAAAGAGACGCACGCAAGTACAGCTCCGGCTGCCAACAGGAGCAGATGAACTCCCCTTTGTCGATGCGAGGTCCTGCAAATCATAATTAATCTCATCGATGCGAGGTCCTGCAAATCATCATTAATCTCATCGATGCGAGGTCCTGCAAATCATAATTAATCTCATCCATGCGAGGTCCTGCAAATCATAATTAATCTCATCGATGCGAGGTCCTGCAAATCATCATTAATCTCATCGATGCGAGGTCCTGCAAATCATAATTAATCTCATCGATGCGAGGTCCTGCAAATCATCATTAATCTCATCGATGCGAGGTCCTGCAAATCATCATTAATCTCATCGATGCGAGGTCCTGCAAATCATAATTAATCTCATCGATGCGAGGTCCTGCAAATCATAATTAATCTCATCGATGCGAGGTCCTGCAAATCATCATTAATCTCATCGATGCGAGGTCCTGCAAATCATAATTAATCTCATCGATGCGAGGTCCTGCAAATCATCATTAATCTCATCGATGCGAGGTCCTGCAAATCATAATTAATCTCATCAATGCGAGGTCCTGCAAATCATAATTAATCTCATCGATGCGAGGTCCTGCAAATCATCATTAATCTCATCGATGCGAGGTCCTGCAAATCATCATTAATCTCATCGATGCGAGGTCTGCAAATCATCATTAATCTCATCGATGCGAGGTCCTGCAAATCATCATTAATCTCATCGATGGAGGTCTGCAAATCATCATTAATCTCATCGATGCGAGGTACTGCAAATCATCATTAATCTCATCGATGCGAGGTCCTGCAAATCATCATTAATCTCATCGATGCGAGGTCCTGCAAATCATAATTAATCTCATCAATGCGAGGTCCTGCAAATCATAATTAATCTCATCAATGCGAGGTCCTGCAAATCATAATTAATCTCATCGATGCGAGGTCCTGCAAATCATCATTAATCTCATCGATGCGAGGTCCTGCAAATCATCATTAATCTCATCGATGCGAGGTCCTGCAAATCATCATTAATCTCATCGATGTGAGGTACTGCAAATCATCATTAATCTCATCGATGCGAGGTACTGCAAATCATCATTAATCTCATCGATGCGAGGTCCTGCAAATCATAATTAATCTCATCGATGCGAGGTCCTGCAAATCATAATTAATCTCATCAATGCGAGGTCCTGCAAATCATCATTAATCTCATCCATTACCTCAAGGAGCTCACGGCGTGGAAACCGATAGTCCAGTGTGCTGCACCTCCCACCCCGTCAGTCCAGTCGTGACAAAAGTGTACTGCACCTCCCACCCCGTCAGTCCATCCGTGACAACAGTGTACTGCACCTCCCACTCCGTCAATCCAGTCGTGACAAAAGTGTACTGCACCTCCCACCCCGTCAGTCCAGTCGTGACAAAGGTGTATTGCACCTCCCACCCCGTCAGTCCAGTCGTGACAACAGTGTACTGCACCTCCCACCCCGTCAGTCCAGTCGTGACAAAGGTGTATTGCACCTCCCACCCCGTCAGTCCAGTCGTGACAACAGTGTACTGCACCTCCCACCCTGTCAGTCCAGTCGTGACAAAGGTGTATTGCACCTCCCACCCCGTCAGTCCAGTCGTGACAACAGTGTACTGCACCTTGCGCCCAACCTTCCCTCACTTAAAGACCTTCAAAGTCAACGGGCGTACCTTTGAAAATAAAATCGTTACTGTAAAGAATTCATGTTTTATTTTGTAAGTGTTGGACAAAAGTCGTTTTGAGAAGGTTGCCTCCTTTAAGCTATGACAGACTTATTCTTTTCAGATTCGTTCGCTTCTCTCTCAACACACTGCCGACATACATGGCACGGAAGTAACACGCGACGAAAGGAGATGTGAGGACGACGATGAAGCTGGTTGTTTCCTTTGCAGTTCTGTTTGAAATGTTGGTCTTCTCCTACGGGTAAGAGTTTGAAACTCACTTAGTCATTGCTAGTATCAGACAGACTCCATCGCAACCTCTTTCCAATCAACCACAACACATAACACATTAACACAATGAACGAACCGGAACGCACAAAGCAATCGGACTGTTAAACATACAAAATGCTTAACTGATTAATACGATGAACATAATGCCTACCACATGTTTATTCGGACTTGGCGACTTCAAACACACACACACACAGACACACACACAGACACACACACACACACACACACACACACACACACACACACACACACACACACACACACACACACACACACACACACACACACACACACACACACACACACACACACACACACACACACACAACACACACACAACACACAACACACACACACACACACACACACACACACAAACACACACACACACACACACACAACACACACACACACACACACACACACACACACACACACACACACACACACACACACACACACACACACACACACACACACACACACACACACACACACACACTCACTCACGCACGCACGCACGCACGCACGCACGCACGCACGCATAAACACATCAGAGTTTTTTATTTTATTTTTTATTAACACCATGGTTTTAGAGCCTACTTGTGGTTTTGGTGGTGATAGGCAAAGAACAATATAATTATGAAGAACTAAAAAACAAAAAAGCGAGACAACAAACAAACACACAAACAAACAACAACAAGAAAGAAATATAAAAATATATAAAAAGGGGGTGGGGTGGGGGGAAGGACAGATATATGAGTGAACAGTGTCGGTACGAAGCACTTCTTCGGCATGTAAATGAACAGAAATAAATAAAGACAACACAATACAAAAATAAGAGATGAGAAAGTTGGGAAAAGATAGCTCAGCACTCAGTTTGTTCGCACTAGAGAGAGAAATGTTAGGTAAAACAAAAAGTGCAAGACGCAGGAAAGAATGTGCGAGAGAGGCAAGGGGATGAAAGGGGGACAACTTCTAATTTATTATCATGATCTGTTTCTTTCTTGCAGGAATGGACAATTCACATGTTTAAATGGCAGCGGCAAGTGTCTTAGTTTATTGTTTTGCTTCATATATGGAGAGAGAGAGAGAGAGAGAGAGTAAGAGGAGGAGTGTATGATGAGCCGTAATGAGAGAGAGAGAGAAAGAGCAGAAGAGAGAGAGAGAGAGAGAGAGAGAGAGAGAGAGAGAGAGAGAGAGAGAGAGAGAGAGAGAGAGAGACTGACTGACTGACTGACTGACTGACTGACAGAGACAGAGACAGAGAGACAGAGACAGACAGACAATCACTTGTGTGTGTGTGTGTGTGTGTGTGTGTGTGTGTGTGTGTGTGTGTGTGTGTGTGTGTGTGTGTGTGTGTGTGTGTGTGTGTGTGTGTGTGTGTGTGTGTGTGTGTGTGTGTGTGTGTGTGTGTGTACTTGCTTTATATTAGTGTAATTTATTCGGTAAGTATGGTGCGGTTGCTTGTAAATGTCAATGTATGCGATATGCCAGTAAATGTCAATGGTATACATTATGGACATGTATGCGATATGCCAGTAAATGTCAATGGTATACATTATGGACATGTATGCGATATGCCAGTAAATGTCAATGGTATACATTATGGACATGTATGCGATATGCCAGTAAATGTCAATGGTATACATTATGGACATGTATGCGATATGCCAGTAAATGTCAATGGTATACATTATGGACATGTATGCGATATGCCAGTAAATGTCAATGGTATACATTATGGACATGTATGCGATATGCCAGTAAATGTCAATGGTATACATTATGGACATGTATGCGATATGCCAGTAAATGTCAATGGTATACATTATGGACATGTATGCGATATGCCAGTAAATGTCAATGGTATACATTATGGACATGTATGCGATATGCCAGTAAATGTCAATGGTATACATTATGGACATGTATGCGATATGCCAGTAAATGTCAATGGTATACATTATGGACATGTATGCGATATGCCAGTAAATGTCAATGGTATACATTATGGACATGTATGCGATATGCCAGTAAATGTCAATGGTATACATTATGGACATGTATGCGATATGCCAGTAAATGTCAATGGTATACATTATGGACATGTATGCGATATGCCAGTAAATGTCAATGGTATACATTATGGACATGTATGCGATATGCCAGTAAATGTCAATGGTATACATTATGGACATGTATGCGATATGCCAGTAAATGTGAATGGTATACATTATGGACATGTATGCGATATGCCAGTAAATGTGAATGGTATACATTATGGACATGTATGCGATATGCCAGTAAATGTGAATGGTATACATTATGGACATGTATGCGATATGCCAGTAAATGTGAATGGTATACATTATGGACATGTATGCGATATGCCAGTAAATGTAAATGGTATACATTATGGACATGTATGCGATATGCCAGTAAATGTCAATGGTATACATTATGGACATGTATGCGATATGCCAGTAAATGTGAATGGTATACATTATGGACATGTATGCGATATGCCAGTAAATGTGAATGGTATACATTATGGACATGTATGCGATATGCCAGTAAATGTGAATGGTATACATTATGGACATGTATGCGATATGCCAGTAAATGTGAATGGTATACATTATGGACATGTATGCGATATGCCAGTAAATGTGAATGGTATACATTATGGACATGTATGCGATATGCCAGTAAATGTGAATGGTATACATTATGGACATGTATGCGATATGCCAGTAAATGTCAATGGTATACATTATGGACATGTATGCGATATGCCAGTAAATGTCAATGGTATACATTATGGACATGTATGCGATATGCCAGTAAATGTCAATGGTATACATTATGGACATGTATGCGATATGCCAGTAAATGTGAATGGTATACATTATGGACATGTATGCGATATGCCAGTAAATGTGAATGGTATACATTATGGACATGTATGCGATATGCCAGTAAATGTGAATGGTATACATTATGGACATGTATGCGATATGCCAGTAAATGTCAATGGTATACATTATGGACATGTATGCGATATGCCCAGTAAATGTCAATGGTATACATTATGGACATGTATGCGATATGCCCAGTCAATGTAAATGGTATACATTATGTACATGTATGTCGATATGCCAGTAAATGTCAATGGTATACATTATGGACATGTATGTCGATATGCCAGTACTGTAAATGGTATAGCATTATGGAACATTTAGGCGATCATGCCAGTAAATGTGAAATGGTATACCTTATGACATGTATGCGATATGTCCAGTAAATGTAAAGGTATACATTATGGACATGTATGCGATATGCCAGTAAATGTCAATGGTATACATTATGGACATGTATGCGATATGCCAGTAAATGTAAATGGTATACATTATGGACATGTATGCGATATGCCAGTAAATGTAAATGGTATACATTATGGACATGTATGCGATATGCCAGTAAATGTAAATGGTATACATTATGGACATGTATGCGATATGCCAGTAAATGTAAATGGTATACATTATGGACATGTATGCGATATGCCAGTAAATGTAAATGGTATACATTATGGACATGTATGCGATATGCCAGTAAATGTAAATGGTATACATTATGGACATGTATGCGATATGCCAGTAAATGTAAATGGTATACATTATGGACATGTATGCGATATGCCAGTAAATGTAAATGGTATACATTATGGACATGTATGCGATATGCCAGTAAATGTAAATGGTATACATTATGGACATGTATGCGATATGCCAGTAAATGTCAATGGTATACATTATGGACATGTATGCGATATGCCAGTAAATGTCAGTGGTATACATTATGGACATGTATGCGATATGCCAGTAAATGTCAATGGTATACATTATGGACATGTATGCGATATGCCAGTAAATGTCAATGGTATACATTATGGACATGTATGCGATATGCCAGTAAATGTAAATGGTATACATTATGGACATGTATGTGATATGTCAGTAAATGTAAATGGTATACATCATGGACATGTATGTGATATGTCAGTAAATGTAAATGGTATACATCATGGACATGTATGTGATATGTCAGTAAATGTAAATGGTATACATCATGGACATGTATGTGATATGTCAGTAAATGTAAATGGTATACATCATGGACATGTATGTGATATGTCAGTAAATGTAAATGGTATACATCATGGACATGTATGTGATATGTCAGTAAATGTAAATGGTATACATCATGGACATGTATGTGATACGTCAGTAAATGTAAATGGTATACATCATGGACATGTATGTGATACGTCAGTAAATGTAAATGGTATACATCATGGACATGTATGTGATACGTCAGTAATGTAAATGGTATACATCATGGACATGTATGTGATACGTCAGTAAATGTAAAGGTATATATTACGTACATGTATGTCAGTAAATGTAAATGGTATATATTATGTACATGTATATGATACGTCAGTAAATGTAAATGGTATATAGTATGGACATGTATGATACGGTCATAAATGTAAATGGTATATATTATGAACATGTATATGATACGTCGTAATGTAAATGGTATATATTATTAACATGTATATGATAACGTCAGTAATGTAAATTGTAATATATTATGTACATGTATTGATATGTCAGTAAATGTAAATGGTATATATTATGGACATTATGTCAGTAAATGTAAATGGTATGTATTATGGACATGTATATGATATGTCAGTAAATGTGAAAGGTATATATTATGTACATGTATGTGATATGTCGTAAATGTGAATGGTATAATATTATGTCATGTATATATATGTCGTAAATGGAATGGTTATATATTCATTGTACATGTATGTGATATGTCAGTGTGTATGTTGAAATGGTATTATTATGGACATGTATATTGTAATTTATTAAGTATGTATTATGAGATTGCCTGTATATGATATGTCAGTAAATGTGAATGGTATATATTATGTACTGTATGTGATATTTCAGTAAATGTGATGGTATATATTTATGTACATGTATGGATTATGTCATTAAATTAATGGTATATCTTATGTACATGTATATGATATGTTAGTAAATGTAAATGGTATATATTGTGTACATGTATATAATATGTCATTAAATGTAAATGGTATATATTAACTGTACATTATGTGCTATGTCAGTAAATGTTAAAAGGTATAGATTATTG
Source organism: Alviniconcha marisindica (assembly GCA_018857735.1). Classification (NCBI taxonomy): domain Eukaryota; kingdom Metazoa; phylum Mollusca; class Gastropoda; family Provannidae; genus Alviniconcha; species Alviniconcha marisindica. Next base: position 935,247 of record JABMCL010001586.1, on the reverse strand, counting down.
TACATGTATGTGATATGTCAGTAAATGTAAATGTATATATTATGTACATGTATGTGATATGTCAGTAAATGTCAATGGTATATATTATGTCCATGTATATGATATGTCAGTAAATGTCAATGGTATATATTATGTCCATGTATATGATATGTCAGTAAATGTCAATGGTATATATTATGTCCATGTATATGATATGTCAGTAAATGTCAATGGTATATATTATGTCCATGTATATGATATGTCAGTAAATGTCAATGGTATATATTATGTCCATGTATATGATATGTCAGTAAATGTCAATGGTATATATTATGTCCATGTATATGATATGTCAGTAAATAATGTAAGTGTTATATATATTATGTACATGTATGTGATATGTCAGTCAATGTAAAATGGTATATATTATGTTAGAAAAAAAAAAAAAAAAAAAAAAATTTAACATGTTATGCTATGTCTCCTGTATGGTATCTATTCTGTAACTGTTTGATCTGTCCGTCACTATAAATGGTCATCTATCTGTACATGTATAGATATGTCCGGTCATGTAAATGGTATTATATTATGTCCATGTCCGTGATATGTCAGTAAATGTAAATGGTATATATTATGTACATGTATATGATATGTCAGTAAATGTAAATGTTATATTATGTACAGTATAATATGTCAGTAAATGTAAAAGGTATAATTATGTACTTATATGATATGTCAGTAACCTGTAAGTGGTATATCTATGTACATGTATATTGTCAGTAATGTAATGGTATATATTATGTACATGTATGTGATATGTCAGTCAATGTCAATGGTATATATTATGTACATGTATGTGATATGTTACAGTAATAGTTAATGAGTAATATATTATGTACATGTAGGTGATATGGTCAGTAATGTCACTATGTGTCTATATTATGTACATGTAGTGATATGTCATAAATGTTCGTTGTTGCGTGCTGCGGTGTGGCGGGTTTACAGTGTCTATATATGTCGTAAATGTCATGGTATTATATTCTTTACATGTGTATGATATGTCATAAATGTAATGGTATATATTATGTCATGTATATGATATGTCAGTAAATGTCCCAATGATATATATTATGTCCCATGTGATAGATATGTCAGTAAATGTAATGGTATATTGATGTACATTTATATGATCTTGTCAGTAAATGTAAAGGTATATATTATGTACATGTATATGATATGTCAGTAATGTAAATGGTATATATTATGTACTATTTATAGATTGTCAGTCAAGTAAATGGTATATATTATGTACATGTATATGATATGTCAGTCAATGTAAATGCTATATATGTACATTACGTGATATGTCAGTAAAAAATGTAAATGGTAAGAGATTATGTACATGTATATGATATGTCAGTAAATGTAAATGGTATATATTATGTACATGTATATATGTCAGTAAATGTAAAAGGTATATATTATGTACATGTATATGATATGTCAGTAAATGTCAATGGTATATATTATGTACATGTATATATGTCAGTAAATGTAAATGGTATTATTATGTAGATGTATGTGATATGTCAGTAAATGTCAATGGTATATATTATGTATCATGTATATGATATGTCAGTAAATGTAAATGGTATATATTATGTACATGTATATGATATGTCAGTAAATGTAAATGGTATTATTTTTACATGTATATGATATGTCGTAATGTCAATGAGTATATATGTACATGTATATAATATGGTCATAAATGTAAATGGTATATATTATGTACATGTATATGATATGTCAGTAATGTAAATTGTATATATTATGTACATGTGTGTGATATGTCGTAAATGTAAATGGTATATATGATGTACATGTATATGATATGTCAGTAAATGTAAATGGTAATTATGGACATGTATATGATATGTCAGTAAGTAAATGGTATATATTATGTACATGTATGTGATATGTCAGTAATGTAAATGGTATAGTTATGTACATGTATGTGATATGTCAGTAAATGTGAATGGTATATATTATGTACATGTATGTGATATGTCAGTAAATGTCAATGGTATATATTATGTACATGTATATGAATGTCTGTAAATTAGTGGTGTTATTATGTACATGTATGTGATATGTCAGTAAATGTAAATGGTATATATTATGTACAGGTAATGATATGTCAGTAAATGTCATTGGTATATATTATGTAAGTGATATTTCAGTAAGGGAGTGTAAATGTTTGTATATATTATGTACTGTAATGTTATGTCAGTAAATGTAAATGTATATATTATGTACATGTATATGATATGTCCAGTAAAGCAAATTGTATATATTTATGGTACATGTATATATGTCCGTAAATGTAAAGTTGTATATATTATGTACATTGTATATTGACTATGTCATAAATGTAAATGGTATATATTATGTACATGTATGTATGTGTTAATAAATGTAAATGGTATATATTATGTACATGTATGTGATATGTCAGTCAATGTAACAATGGTATATATTATGTACATGTATGTGATATGTCAGTCAATGTAAATGGTATGTATTATGTACATGTATGTGATATGTCAGTCAATGTAAATGTGTAATATATTATGTACATGTATGTGATATGTCAGTCAATGTAAATGGTATATATATGTAGCATGTATGTGATATGTCAGGCAATGTAAATGGTAGATATTATTACATGTATGTGATATGTCAGTCAATGTAAAAGGTATATATTATGTACATGTCTGTCAACAAGCGCGTTGAGCTCGCTCAGCGGGGAATAGCGCTATAGAAAATGTCTGTATTGTTGTTTTGTATTACAGACAGACAGAGATAGAGGCTTATCCATGCATTACACCTGTGCGTTGGCAAAACTGTATCTTCTTTTGCTGTGCTTTCGTGGTGTGTTTGTGTTCTGGGGTGTGTTAGCTGTGTTTTGTGTGGGTAGTGTGTTGAAAAAATTGTTGCTGTGTGTTTTGACTTAGTGCTGTGTGTGTGTGTGTGTTGATGTGGTGTTAACCACAGCTTACTTTATTTCTTGTTGTCCCATTGGAGCGACTTGCTATTTCGCAGGAGACATGTGTGCTTGGAACAAACAAGGCTGGACATGTAAGTCAGTAACAGCAGGCTACTGCTAAGTGCAGTCTTACCGAGTTGTCGTCCTTACCTTTATCCTTTAGAAAAGGCGCATGACTGGAGGAGGATGGACTTGTAAAGCCTTTGAGCTTTAATTGTCATTGGTGATTTGTCAAATGACAAATGGTTGACGTGAGAGAGAGAGAGAGAGAGAGAGAGAGAGAGAGAGAGAGAGAGAGAGAGAGAGAGAGAGAGAGAGAGAGAGAGAGAGAGAGAGAGAGAGAGAGACAGACAGACAGACAGACAGACAGACAGACAGAGACAGAGACAGAGAGACAGAGACAGAGACAGAGAGAACGAACGAACGATTTTTTTATTAACGAGGGTAAAGGAATAAATACAATACTTTTTTTCATCCGGCCATCCAGAGAGAGAGAGACAGACAGACAGACAGACAGACAGACAGACAGACAGACAGACAGTCAGTCAGACAGACAGACAGAGACAGGTGGACAGATGGGTAGACAGACAGACGGAGACAGACAAACAATGAGGGAGACAGATACAAAGAGATTTAATGCATTTGTCGTTTATAAATTTGAAAGAAATGAACTGCACTTTGTGTGCATGGGTGCGTGCTTGCCTGTGTGAGACTGGGTTTGTAAGCCAAAGCAGTCGTAGCGAAAAACAAAATGCATAATTCAGTATGCATGGCACACATGGAACACACAGTTCAATTAAATTCCGTCTCAAAATTTGCAAATACAAAATGTGTTAAAAACAGTCTTTAGTGTAAGATTCTTACAATTGATAAACTGTGTTTAGAATTGTTTTCAGTTGATTCTTATGGTCAATAAACAGCATGCACATCCCTTTTGTGTATCGGGAAATGCCATTGTTTTACCAACAATACAACGCACGTGGCACCGAAAACTCCAAACCGACTGGACACCGCATGACGACAGACTTGGCAAGCACGAATCAAAGTTCACTTCGAACTACAGTCGAGTCGCGTCCATTGGTCGATTCTGACAGCCTCAGTTAGAAGCTAGAGTTTCTTTGAAAGTAAAAAACGGTACTTTGTTTCAGTGGGTGAACCTTGGGCAAAGTTTGTTCTGCTTGCGTCAGACACTGAACCTGTTTGTTTTTTACGAAACGCGAGAACCAACGCAAGACTGAAGCAGACAGCGTGTCAGTGACCCAGTGACCCCTTCCTATTCAAGATTTTCCTGTTACTAATTCTCTTCTTTGTCTGTGTTGACTATGATATGTCTTGATGCGATATTTCAAATTTCTTGGATAGTTTGTGTTCTTCGGTGGTACGTGGGACGGCGTCGGTCCGTACCAATGTTCGCTGTCTCCTCAGTGGTAGCCGGTGTCGGTAAGGGCAGCATCCGAGCCGCCATTTTTACACGATGTTTAGGCTGCTTAGACGTCGAAAAATATATCTAAGCTCTCAATTTCTTTCAATGTTGCTGTTGTTGCTACATAAATTGTTGCTGTTGTTGCTATAACTACATCAATTGTTACTGTTGTTGCTATTTATAAATTTAGCCGAGAAAAGGCGATAGTTTTTGTATTTCAAACGTCATCATTATCACTTAGCTCACGTGTACCTTTATAATCATTCCCCTCGATTCATTCAGCCGTTCGTCCATACTTTGTTCTTTGTTTATTGCTTTTCCTTTCTTTTCTTCTCTCCCCTTTCCTTTCCTTTCTTCTCTCCCTTTTCCTTTCTTCTCTTCTCTCCCCTTTCCTTTCTTCTATCCCCTTTCCTTTCCTTTTTTCTCTCCCCTTTCCTTTCTTCTCTCCCCTTTTCTTTTCCGTTCTTCTTTCCCCTTTCCTTTATTCTCTCCCCTTTCCTCTCTTCTCTCCCCTTTCCTTTCCTCTCCTTCTACTAGTGACAATGTGACGGCTGGTTTAAGCGATGAAAGCGTTGAACACTCAAACATAAAAGGATACACATTCACATCGGTTATTATCAATTTCATGCAACAAACAACGAATACACACATCAACAAGGTTTCAAACATGATTTACTTTATTTATGCAACACACACACACACACACACACGCACACACGCACGCACGCACGCACACGAACATACACGCCCACTCACACACACACATGCTCATACACACACACACACACATGCTCTCTCACACACACACACACACACATGCTCACACACACACACACACACACACACACACACACACACACACACACATGCTCTCTCTCTCTCTCTCTCTCTCTCTCTCTCTCTCTCTCTCTCTCTCTCTCTCTCACACACACACAACACACACACACACACACACACACACACACACACACACCACAAGACACTGTATTGCTGTAAATGGTACTTTGTGCAGTGGCCATGCTGTGCCCGAACACACAACGAAGACAGTGTGCTGATTTCAACACCCACGAGAAGACAACTGGAAGTCTCACGAGTCAACAATTATGCTCAACACGCTCCAAGATCCACTGTCTGAAGTTTGACTACGAATTCCTGCATCAGGACAGAAACACAACGAAGCTGTCTGTTATCCTGCACACAAACAAGGGCGGCACACAGACAGTGTGGCAACTGGTTTCAACGGAGGAAGGGCTGCGCACAGCTTTTGTGCCACTAAAAACTGAGTCACACTTCAAGGTACTGTATCTCTGTCTGTCTGCCCCCTTCCCTCTCTTTATACAGCCTCTCCTGTTTCTCTGCCGTATCTGTGTCCTACCTCTCTCTCTCTCCTTTCCCTCTTTGTCTCAATCTCCTGTTTCTGTGCACCCCCTCCCCCCCCCCCCCCCCCCACCCCTCTCTCTCTCTCCGGTTTTTCTTTCCCATTAATCAGAAATCAAAAGGCCTGGGTGATCATGAAAGCAGCTTCCAACTTATCGATTTTACCAAACAGACTCATGCATGACAGAATGGCCCGTGAAATTTCTGGAGGTAATAACACACACACACACACACACACACACACACACACACACACACACACACACACACACACACACACACACACACACACACACACACACACACACACACACATACTGAGATCTATAGCGGTGGTAGGCAGGTGGGATCTAAAGCAGTGGTAGGCAGGTGAAATCTATAACGGTGGTAGGCAGGTGAGATCTATAGCTGTGGTTCATGTGAGATCTATAGCAGTGGTAGGCGGGTGAGATCTACAGCGGTGGTAGGCAGGTGAGATCTATATCGATGGTAGCGGTAGTAGGCAGGTGGAATTTATAACGGTGGTAGGCAGGTGAAATCTATAGCTGTGGTTCACGTGAGCTCTATAGCAGTGGTAGGCAGGTGAGATCTGTAGCGGTGGTAGGCAGGTGAGATCTATAGCAGTGGTAGGCAGGTGAGATCAATAGCCGTGGTAGGCAGGTGAGATCTACAGCCGTGGTAGGCAGGTGTGATCTATAGCCATGGTAGGCAGGTGTGATCTATAGCAGTGGTAGGCAGGTGAGATCAATAGCCGTGGTAGGCAGGTGAGATCTATAGCGGTGGTAGGCAGGTGTGATCTATAGCCGTGGTAGGCAGGTGTGATCTATAGCAGTGGTAGGCAGGTGAGATCAATAGCCGTGGTAGGCAGGTGAGATCTATAGCCGTGGTAGGCAGGTGTGATCTATAGCAGTGGTAGGCAGGTGTGATCTATAGCGGTGGTAGGCAGGTGAGATCTATAGCCGTGGTAGGCAGGTGTGATCTATAGCAGTGGTAGGCAGGTGAGATCTATAGCCGTGGTAGGCAGGTGTGATCTATAGCAGTGGTAGGCAGGTGAGATCTACAGCGGTGGTAGGCAGGTGAGATCTATAGCGGTGGTAGGCAGGTGTGATCTATAGCGGTGGTAGGCAGGTGAGATCTATAGCGGTGGTAGCTGTGGTAGGCAGGTGAGATCTATAGCGGTGGTAGGCAGGTGAGATCTATAGCGGTGGTAGGCAGGTGAGATCTATAGCGGTGGTAGGCATGTGAGATCTATAGCGGTGGTAGGCATGTGAGATCTATAGCGGTGGTAGGCAGGTGAGATCTATAGCGGTGGTAGGCAGTTGTGATCTATAGCGGTGGTAAACAGGTGTGATCTATAGCGGTGGTAGGCAGGTGTGATCTATAGCAGTGGTAGGCAGGTGAGATCAATAGCGGTGGTAGGCACGTGAGATCTATAGCCGTGGTAGGCAGGTGTGATCTATAGCAGTGGTAGGCAGGTGAGATCTATAGCGGTGGTAGGCAGGTGAGATCTATAGCGGTGGTAGTGGTAGTAGGCAGGATAGATCTATAACGGTGGTGGGCAGGATAGATCTATAGCGGTGGTAGGCAGGACAGATCTATAGCGGTGGTAGGCAGGTGAGATCTATAGTGGTGGTAGGCAGGTGAGATCTATAGCGGTGGTAGCGGTGGTGGGCAGGATAGATCTATAGCGGTGGTAGGCAGGTGAGATCTATAGCAGTGGTAGGCAGGTGAGATCTATAGCTGTGGTTCAAGTGAGATCTACAGCGGTGGTAGGCAGGTGAGATCTATAGCGGTTGTAGGCAGGTGAGAGCTATAGCTGTGGTTCACGTGAGATCTATAGCAGGGTAGGCAGGTGAGATCTACAGCGACGGTAGGCAGGTGAGATCTATAACGGTGGTAGGAAGGTGAGATCTATAGCGGTGGTAGCGGTGGTGGGCAGGTGAGATCCATAACGGTGGTAGGCAGGTGAGATCTATAACGGTGGTAGCGGTGGTGGGCAGGATAGATCTAGTGCCGTGGTCGGCAGGTGAGATCTTTAGCAGTGGTAGGCAGGTGAGATCTGTAGCGGTGGTAGGCAGGTGAGATCCATAGCGGTGGTAGCTGTGGTGGGCAGGATAGATCTAGAGCGATGGTGGGCAGGTGAGATCTGTAGCTGTGGTAGGCAGGTGGGATATATAGCGGTGGTAGCGGTGGTATGCAGGTGAGATCTATAGCGGTGGTAGGCAGGTGAGATCTATAGCGGTGGTAGGCAGGTGAGATCTAGTAGCGGTGGTAGGCAGGTGAGATCTATAGCAGGTGGTAGGCAGGTGAGATCAATAGCCGTGGTAGGCAGGTGAGATCTATAGCGGTGGTAGGCAGGTGAGATCTATAGCGGTAGTAGGCAGGTGAGATCTGTAGCGGTGGTAAGCAGGTGAGATCTATAGCGGCGGTAGGCGGGTGAGAGCTATAGCGGTGGTAGGCAGGTGAAATCTATAGCGGTGGTGGGCAGGATAGATCTATAGCGGTGGTAGGCAGGTGAGATCTATAGCGGTGGTGGGCAGGATAGATCTATAGCGGTGGTAGGCAGGTGAGAGCTATAGCGGTGGTAGGCAGGTGAGACTATAGCGGTGGTAGGCAGTTGCTGATCTATAGCGGTGGTAAACAGGTGTGATCTATAGCGGTGGTAGGCAGGTGTGATCTATAGCAGTGGTAGGCAGGTGAGATCATAGCGGTGGTAGGCACGTGAGATCTATAGCCGTGGTAGGCAGGTGTGATCTATAGCAGTGGTAGGCAGGTGAGATCTATAGCGGTGGTGAGGTGAGATCTATAGCGGTGGTAGGGTAGTAGGCGGATAGATCTATGGTGGTGGGCAGGATAGATCATAGCGGTGGTAGGCAGGACAGATCTATAGCGGTGGTAGGCAGGTGGATCTATAGTGGTGGTAGGCAGGTGAGATCTGCGGTGGTAGCGGTGGTGGGCAGGATAGATCTATAGCGGTGGTAGGCAGGTGAGATCTATAGCAGTGGTAGGCAGGTGAGATCTATAGCTGTGGTTCAGGTGAGATCTACAGCGGTGGTAGGCAGGTGAGATCTATAGCGGTTGTAGGCAGGTGAGAGCTATAGCTGTGGTTCACGTGAGATCTATAGCAGGGTAGGCAGGTGAGATCTACAGCGACGGTAGGCAGGTGAGATCTATAACGGTGGTAGGAAGGTGAGATCTATAGCGGTGGTAGCGGTGGTGGGCAGGTGAGATCCATAACGGTGGTAGGCAGGTGAGATCTATAACGGTGGTAGCGGTGGTGGGCAGGATAGATCTAGTGCCGTGGTCGGCAGGTGAGATCTTTAGCAGTGGTAGGCAGGTGAGATCTGTAGCGGTGGTAGGCAGGTGAGATCCATAGCGGTGGTAGCTGTGGTGGGCAGGATAGATCTAGAGCGATGGTGGGCAGGTGAGATCTGTAGCTGTGGTAGGCAGGTGGGATATATAGCGGTGGTAGCGGTGGTATGCAGGTGAGATCTATAGCGGTGGTAGGCAGGTGAGATCTATAGCGGTGGTAGGCAGGTGAGATCTGTAGCGGTGGTAGGCAGGTGAGATCTATAGCAGTGGTAGGCAGGTGAGATCAATAGCCGTGGTAGGCAGGTGAGATCTATAGCGGTGGTAGGCAGGTGAGATCTATAGCGGTAGTAGGCAGGTGAGATCTGTAGCGGTGGTAAGCAGGTGAGATCTATAGCGGCGGTAGGCGGGTGAGAGCTATAGCGGTGGTAGGCAGGTGAAATCTATAGCGGTGGTGGGCAGGATAGATCTATAGCGGTGGTAGGCAGGTGAGATCTATAGCGGTGGTGGGCAGGATAGATCTATAGCGGTGGTAGGCAGGTGAGAGCTATAGCGGTGGTAGGCAGGTGAGAGCTATAGCGGTGGTAGGCGTGCTGAGCTCTACCGGTGGTATGGGAACCGAGATCTGTCCCCCATTCAGAAAGTAATGCTCTCTTCACAGATTGAGATAAAGGTGGAGCGTCCCGACACAGACATTCGCCCCGCGGGTAGCCGGGTAGTTGTTGATAAAATCCTGTACGAGTCAAGCAAGTGCATTCTGAAACCACTGGATGCAAGAGTGGCAACAGTGCCTAAAGCCCGGAATGCACAGTCACCAACGACAGCAACAACGACAACAACAACTACAATGAAAACGACAAGGAAACTCAGCCCAGTGAGAGGTGCAACCACAGCAAAACGCACACATCCTTCACCATCACCAACACGGACAACAAGCACAACAACAACGACTTTGACTGCGAATTACCCTATGGCTCCTGATAGCTCTACACCATCCACATCAGGAGACAGATCTGGTAAGTATGCTACTTGATTCTCTGTGCATTTGAGCACGCGCTGTGTGTGTGTGTGTGTGTGTGTGTGTGTGTGTGTGTGTGTGTGTGTGTGTGTGTGTGTGTGTGTGTGTGGTGTGTGTGTGTGTGTGTGTGTGTGTGTGTGTGTGTGTGTGTGTGTGTCCATTGTTGCTGTTTTATAAGGGGTGTGGCTATGGCGGTGGCGGATGTCGCTGTGGTGGTGGAGATGGATGTTGTGGTGGCGGAGATGGTTGTGGTGGAGGAGGAGGTCGCAGTGGTGGGGGCGGGGACTGGAGGGTTGGCGAGGATGGGTGTGGGGTTGGGGGTGCGGTGGGGGGGGTGGGGGGGTGGGGGGGGGGGGGGTAGCCTATGTCTAACCATAGCGATAATCTGTCATCACCGTATTCATGCTACAAATAAATATGTGTGTTTGTTTCACGCTTCCTGTCTGTGTGTTTGTTTCACGCTTCCTGACTGTGCTTTTTTTCACACTTCCTGTATGTGTGTTTATTTCACACTTCCTGTCTGTGTGTTTCACACTTCCTGTTTGTGTGTTTGTTTCACACTTCCTGTATGTGTGTTTGTTTCACACTTCCTGTCAGTGTGTTTGCGGTCCTACGACTACGTAGCCCTTTGGGTCGTGGTAAACACCAGGTCGTGGTAAACAGGGCAGTTCCATTTTTAATAAACGACGTTCTAGTCACACGTTTGCTGTCCCTCGACACCAGCACAGCATCAGGGAATCGGGGAATATACTTCATGTGGCGGCACCATTATTTTGTGAGGGAGTGTAAAACACGCCCACCTCACTGGCCAGGGCCCCGGGCAGTCCCGGGTCAGGCAGGTGACACAGTATCGGCTCGTGAACAACGTGTCTACTGAACTGTGTCCCAAAGATAGTCCAGCGCTTATACATCGTTACCGAGCCATACTATAATTACCGGTCTGTCACCCAGAAGGCGCACATTCGTCAGTCGTGGGTACCATCATAAGTGTCGTTGCTGCACTTGTCGTCGTCGTTGTCTGCATTGTTGCTGCGGTCCTCAGACAGAAGCAGATGGGCTGTTGGAAAAGGTAGACTACTCTGGTTGTCTCTCACGCTCTCCGCTTCCCTTTCTGTCTTTCTACCCCCCCCCCCCCCCCCCCCCCCTGTCCCCCCCCCCCCCCCCTGTCTCTCCATCTCTGTCTCGCCCTCTCTACTGCGTATGTGTCTGTCTGTCTGTTTGTCTGTCTGCCTGTCTCTTTGTCTGTTTGCCTACCTGTCTGCCCACTCCCACTCGATCCCATCTGTTTGCCTGTGTGTCTGTCTCTTTGTCAATCGGTCTGCATCTCTCTATCGCTGTTCTCTGTTCGCCTCTGTCTGTCAGTCATCTGCTTCTCTCTTTCGCTCCCCTATATGTTTGTCTCTTTCTCTGTCTCTCTCTCTCTGACCCGCTCTCTTGTTTATGGTTTGTCCATCAACGTGTCGCCTCTCTGCTGCATATATACAGGCCTGTGTTGTAAAGCACTTTCAGCTCCGGTGAGATGGGGCACGCGAAATGTAATCTTTCGTCTTCTCCTGTTTCTTATTTTGCTCTTCTTCTTCTCTTCTTCTTCTTCTTCTTCTTCTTCTTCTTCTTCTTCTATGTCTACCGCCTTCTTCCATGCTGCCTTCTTCTCCTCCGTTTTCTTCTTCGTCGTCTATGTCTGCTGCCTGCTTCCTCTTCTTCTGTCTACTGCCTACTTCCTCTTCTTCTGTCTACTGCCTGCTTCGTCTTCTTCTATGTCTACTGCCTGCTTCCTCTTCTTCTGTCTACTGCCTACTTCCTCTTCTTCTGTCTACTTTCGTCTTCTCCCTCTCCTCTGTCGTGCTGTGCTGCAGGCCGGCCTGACGGAGACAGTTTGTTGGACTTTTTGCAGGCGTGGTGCCAGCAAAGCTGGCTGTCGACACAGCTGGCCACACCAGGGGGACGCCAGGGCTGTGCGCGGTATCTGCACTGGGGCAGCTGGTAAGGCGTTGATACCGTTTACTCAACTTGTTCATGCATACCGTCTGCACGATTATCAGGGACAGGCTGCATAACTAGCAACTGCCTAAACTCTTAAAGAACAAGTCCAAGGTTAGGGGTGATTTTTGACACGATTTCCGTTAAAGCTCGCTGAGAACGATGATGTAGGTGAAACTGTGATCTGAGGGTTATAAATGCACAAAAAAAGGCATTTTCTGTCGTACCGAAAGCGTCGCCATGACGCCCAAATCACGTGACCATATGTCTACTACGTCACTCTGGGGAGTCGCTGCAAAATGGCCAACTCGAGCTCCGAAGACGAAACTAATACTTTGCCCGAGAGACCCACAAGGATACAGCCGTATCAGTTTGAGTCTGTCAGGCAGGATTTTGAAAGAGTACCGGACACGGTAGTGCAAATTCAACCAAAATTCAACCAAATTTGTTCAGATTTGAGATTTCGGCTGATTTTCAGTGTTTTATCTAATAAATAATACATTTTGAGTCAAACATGGGTTTTATTATGTATAAAATTTATACACCACCACCCCCAATGCTGACAATTTAATTGTCAATGAAGATTGCTTACTGATTTGTGGTTGCCTTTGTTTGGAGCAATTTTGATGAAAATCAGCAATGTTTTGCCTGACAACGACCGGGGTTTGCTCCGCTTTGAACAAAGTTACAGCAATGAAACTTTGCATGGTGCTTGGATGGATAGCTATTTCTTAAGTTTGTCAGAAGGATTTGGTAGTGATACAGTTTGTTTTTGTTTTATGATGCTTTATTTGGAGAGAAAAAAAGGCACTATATTTGCATATATTAAAACTAAATTCATTAAAAATACAAAAAGCAACGTAACTTAAAATCCTTCTGACAAAATAAACATAATATGCATCTGTATCTATTTCACCAATCATATTTGTTAAGCATACATTACCTTCGACACAAACTTCGAGTAACTTTGTTTGGTTTGGCGGCCATCTTGGATTGTTTCCATGGCAACGGGTGTTGAAAATTACAAAATTCAATCATTTTTAAGCAATGAGCTTACAACGAAGCCAAAAAAAGTTGGTATAATATTGAAGCTAAAACATTTATCTTGCACTGTGGTGTCTGGCCTTAATACTTGTGTAATAAAGTTCTGAATACTGTTCAGAGTTCTCTCTCTCTTTCATTCGCTCTCGTTCCCGCCAGTCTCCAATCCTGCAATTCCTGAATTATTTTGTTGCAAGTAACATCTATATAATAATAATAATGGAAAATTGTAAAGCGCCAAACCTGCGGCTCAAAGCGCTGAACAAGCATAGTATAACACACATAATGTACATCGAGACGGAAAATGTTATCGGAAAGCTAACACATCATGTAGACAAGTATTCAAACGTAAATATGCAACAACAACAAAATAATTTAAAAAACGCACACACACACACACACACACACACACACACACACACACACACACACACACACACACACACACACACACGCGCGCGCGCGCGCACACACACACACACACACACACACACACACACACACACACACACACACACACACACACACACACACACTGTACAGACTGATAGGGGTGAAGGACAGTGTTGCTTAACTGAACTATTCTGAGAAGAGAAATGTCTTGAGTTGGCTTTTGAAGGAAGAGAGAGTAGCAGAGTGCCTGATGTCTTGGGGGAGATTGTTCCAGATGTGGGGGCCAAAGTATGAGAAAGTGCGAAAGCCATGGGTTTTACGGTTGAAGCGTTGGATTTTGAGCATGCGTGTGTCTGACGAAGAGCGGAGAGAGCGGGAAGGACTGTAAAGGTGTAGCAGCTCAGAAAGATAAGAGGGAGCGGAACCTGTGATTGCGTTGTAACTCATGCAAGCAGTTTTGTATTTTATTCGTTCATAAATTGCGAGCCAGTGGCGTTGCTGTAGGAGAGGTGAGCAGTTTTGATGGCGTGGAGCTCTGAGAATGAGGCGTGCAGCAGTATTTTGGACTTTCTGCATCGGTTGAATCACAGAGTTCGGAGTGCCCATGAGAAGAGAATTGCAATAGTCTAATCTGGACAATACACAAGACGTTACCAGTTGTTTTGCTGCATCTTCTGTGAGGTACCTACGGATGGAGCTGATGCGTTTTAGTTTATAGTAGGCTGTTTGACAGATTTTGATTACGTGCTGCTTCATTGTGAGGTTAGAGTCAAGGATAAACCCTAAGTTCCTGACTTTGTCTGAAAACAGAATTTTATGTGTACCGACCATGATTGACGATGGTAAGCATTGACACGAGGACAGAGAAGGTGTCGAGAAGAGAATGGCTTCAGTTTTATCTTCATTAAGTTTGAGTTGGTTGTTGCACATCCATGCTTTTATGTCATCTGTACATGATTGCAGGTCGTGTGTAAGGCTTTGCACGTCGTTTGGTGGAGTTGATTTTTGAAGTTGGGTGTCGTCTGCAAAAAGCTGATGGTTGACTGAGTGATTTTCTATGATGTCGGAAAGTGGAGTAGTGTACAAAACAGACAGCATAGGTCCCAGCACTGAGCCCTGTGGAACACCCAACACGAGAGGAGATGAAGAGGAAGCAGAATTATTGACAACCACACACTGAATTCTGTAACAACAGTAACTATAAGTTACATGGAAAAAGACGTGCAAGGGCGTATATTTACTTTATTGCACTCTATAGCTTGAAGATGATCCGTTTCTAAGCAAAATAAGCAACATCTCCACACCACACAATGGACGAAATAAATGAAAGATTAGTTGAGAGCCGATTGCCTAATAAATGTTATTGGTTTAAACATTAGCTTTCCGAACTGTAGTTACGTGAATATCATTTCTAGAGGGGGTGGGGTGGGTGGTGGTGGAGAGAGAGGAGGGGGTGGTGGTGGAGAGAGAGGAGGGTGTGGTGTGGACAGTAGGAGGGGGGTGAGAGGTGGAGAGAGAGGGGGGGGGTGGACAGTGAGGAGGGGGTGGGGTGGACAGAGAGGAGGGGGTGGGGTGGACAGAGAGGAGGGGGTGGGGTGGAAGAGAGGAGGGGGTGGGGTGGACAGAGAGGAGGGGGTGGGGTGGAGAGAGAGGAGGGGGTGGGGGGAGAGAGGAGGGGGTGGGGTGAGAGAGGAGGGGGTGGTGGACAGAGAGGAGGGGGTGGGGTGGACAGGAGGAGGGGGTGGGGTGGAGAGAGGAGGGGGTGGGGTGGAGAGAGGAGGGGGTGGGGTGGAAGGGAGGAGGGGGTGGGTGGAGAGAGGAGGGGTGGGGTGGAGAGAAGAGAGGAGGTGGGGTGGACAGAGAGGAGGGGGTGGGGTGGAGAGAAGAGGGGGTGGGGTGGACAGAGAGGAGGGGGTGGTGGACAGAGAGGAGGGGGTGGTGGACAGAGAGGAGGGGGTGGGGTGGAGAGAGGAGGGGGTGGGGTGGACAGAGAGGAGGGGGTGGTGGACAGAGAGGAGGGGGGGGTGGAGAGAGGAGGGGGTGGTGGACAGAGAGGAGGGGGTGGGGTGGAGAGAGGAGGGGGTGGGGTGGACAGAAAGGAGGGGGTGGGTGGACAGAGAGGAGGGGGTGGGGTGGAGAGAGGAGGGGTGGGGTGGACAGAGAGGAGGGGGTGGTGGACAGAGAGGAGGGGGTGGGGTGGACAGAGAGGAGGGGGTGGTGGACAGAGAGGAGGGGGTGGGGTGGACGAGGGGGGGGATGGTGAGGAGGGGGGTGGGTGGAGAGAGAGGAGGGGGTGGGGTGGAGAAGGGGGGTGGTGGACGGAGGGGGGGTGGGGGGAGAGAGGAGGGGGTGGGGTGGAGAGAGGAGGGGGTGGCGAAAGGAGGGGGTGGGGGGAGAGAGGGGGGTGGGGTGGAGAGAGGAGGGGGTGGGGTGGAGAGAGGAGGGGGTGGGGTGGAAGGTGAGGAGGGGGTGGGGTGGAGAGAGGAGGGGGTGGGGTGGAGAGAAGAGGGGGTGGGGTGGACAGAGAGGAGGGGGTGGTGGACAGAGAGGAGGGGGTGGGGTGGAGAGAGGAGGGGGGTGGGGTGGACAGAGAGGATGGGGTGGGGTGGACAGAGAGGAGGGGGTGGTGGACAGAGAGGAGGGGGTGGGGTGGAGAGAGGAGGGGGTGGTGGACAGAGAGGAGGGGGTGGGTGGAGAGAGGAGGGGATGGGGTGGACAGAGAGGAGGGGGTGGTGGACAGAGAGGAGGGGGTGGGGTGGAGAGAGGAGGGGGTGGGGTGGACAGAGAGGAGGGGGTGGGGTGGACAGAGAGGAGGGGGTGGTGGACAGAGAGGAGGGGTGGGGTGGAGAGAGGAGGGGGTGGGGTGGACAGAGAGGAGGGGGTGGGGTGGAGAGAGAAGGGGGTGGGGTGGACAGAGAGGAGGGGGAGGGGTGGAGAGAGAGGGGGGGGGGAGAGAGGAGGGGGTGGGGTGGAGAGAAGAGGGGGTGGGGTGGAGAGAGGAGGTGGTGGGGTGGAGAGAGAGGAGGGGGTGGTGGAGAGAGAGGAGGGGGTGGTGGAGAGGGACTGGCAGAGGGACAAAGGATGAGAGTCTAAGAGAGACGGAGACTGGCAGAGGGACAAAGGATGAGAGTCTAAGAGAGACGGAGACTGGCAGAGGGAGAAAGGCTGTCAGAGAGAGTAGAGCTGAGACAGACAGTGCGTGGCAGAGGGAAAGTTTAAGACAGAGACTGTCAGGGAGACAGACAGTGCGTGGCAAAGGGACAGTTTAAGACAGAGACTGTCAGGGAGACAGACAGTGCGTGGCAAAGGGACAGTTTAAGACAGAGACTATCAGGGAGACAGACAGTGCGTGGCAAAGGGACAGTTTAAGACAGAGACTGTCAGGGAGACAGACAGTGCGTGGCAAAGGGACAGTTTAAGACAGAGACTGTCAGGGAGACAGACAGTGCGTGGCAAAGGGACAGTTTAAGACAGAGACTGTCAGGGAGACAGACAGTTCGTGGCAAAGGGACAGTTTAAGACAGAGACTGTCAGGGAGACAGACAGTGCGTGGCAAATGGACAGTTTAAGACAGAGACTGTCAGGGAGACAGACAGTGCGTGGCAAAGGGACAGTTTAAGACAGAGACTGTCAGGGAGACAGACAGTTCGTGGCAGAGGGAAAGTTTAAGACAGAGACTGTCAGGGAGACAGTGCGTGGCAGAGGGAAGGTTTAAGACAGAGACTGTCAGGGAGACAGACAAAAACTGTCAGACAAAGACTGTCAGAGAAAATAGCGTTGAGACAGACAGTGTCTGGCAGAGGGACAGAGGGACAAACAGAGACTGGCAGGATGTGACAATCAGTACGTAACATGCAAATATGTAACATAATTCTGTGTGTTGTTCTTTTTCTGTTTGGTGTGACAGCGTCCGCACCAGTCCCTGGCAGCGACCATTACAGCAGCATCGATGATGCAAACCTCAACATTATCAAGAATAACAGCAACAACAACAGCAGCAACAACAGCAACTACCTATCCAGTTCATCGCAAGCAACACCGCCCATCTACACCACCGTACAGAAACCACGAAAGGGAAGTAAGCCAGGACAGCCAACCGACGACGCCATGATGTCGAGCCAGTCTGGAGCGTGTGCAGCTTTTCCGAAACAAGGCGCGGGCGGTTGGGAAGAAGGCGAGTATAAGAGACTGAACTTCCACAGAGGACTGGGGAAGGTTGCCGCCACGCCGGGACCAGGGGACGGTGGCGGTGTCTACGCCCGTCTCCAGTCTGTCAACCACACGGCTGCAGCCATGACCGGAAGCTACCCTGGGGGTGCCGGTAACAGCACGGTTGAAACCGGAACCGGTTCCAGTCAACCGGAAGCTGGGTTTTATCACGTCCTTGACGAGGTTCCCGAGAAACCCGGACCGCGTCACTACGCCGGGGAAGAGAAGGCCTACAACAGCCTGGACTTTGCTGGACACGGGTGGGCGCCCGGCGACAGAGGCGGGGAGGGTGAGGGGGGCGGGGTGTACCACCAGGCGGGGGCGTGGGGTGACGACGCCTACAGTCATGTCCACAGAGACAGGAAGCCGCAGGTCGTCGCCGATGCCTTGTACTCGCACATCCTGTGAGCTGGATGATCAGCAGCAAACAGGTCTGTAGGCGCGGACACTTCACGAACTAGGCATGGCAATGGTCGTCAGACATGCTTGTGCTGGGACTGTGTATTCACAAACACAATGGCCTGGGATCGGTTTTAGACATTTGTGTTGCCATTCTGTCCGGCCATCAAAAGCCACCGAACCATTCCCATATTGGCTCTATCCAGTCATCAGTAGCCACAGGCTCTATTCAGTCATTAGTAGCCAAAGACCTTATCCAGTCATCAGTAGCCACAGGCTCTATTCAGTCTTTATTAGCCAGAGGCCCTATCCAGTCATCAGTAGCCACAGGCTCTATTCAGTCATTAGTAGCCAGAGGCCCTATCCAGTCATCAGTAGCCAGAGGCTCTATACAGTCATCAGTAGCCAGAGGCTCTATTCAGTCATCAGTAGCCAGAGGCCATATCCAGTCATCAGTAGCCTGAGGCTCTATCCAGTCATCAGTAGCCAGAGGCCCTATCCAGTCATCAGTAGCCAGAGGCTCTCTCCAGTCATCAGTAGCCAGAGGCTCTTTCCAGTCATCAGTAGCCAGAGGCTCTATCCAGTCATCAGTAGCCACAGGCTCTTTCCAGTCATCAGTAGCCATTGGCTCTTTCCAATCATCAGTAGCCTGAGGCTCTAACCAGTCATCAGTAGCCTGAGTTTCTCTCCAGTCATCAGTAGCCTGGGGCTCTATCCAGTCATCAGTAGCCAGAGGCTTTCTCCAGTCATCAGTAGCCTGGGGCTCTATCCAGTCATCAGTAGCCAGAGGCTTTCTCCAGTCATCAGTAGCCAGAGGCTCTATCCAGTCATCAGTAGCCACAGGCTCTCTCCAGTCATCAGTAGCCAGAGACTCTCTCCAGTCATCAGTAGCCTGGGGCTCTATCCAGTCATCAGTAGCCAGAGACTCTCTCCAGTCATCAGTAGCCAGAGGCTCTGTCCAGTCATCAGTAGCCTAAGGCTCTATCCAGTCATCAGTAGCCAGAGGCTCTCTCCAGTCATCAGTAGCCAGAGGCTCTATCCAGTCATCAATAGCCACAAAGACTTTCCAGTCATCAATAGCCACAAAAACTATTTCCAGCCATCAGCAGCCAGAGGCCTTCTCCAGTCATCGATAGCCCCAGGACCATTCCCACAGTATTTACCTCTGTACATTGATAGCCCCAGACCTTTCCCACAGTATTTACCTCTGTACATTGATAGCTCCAGGACCTTTCCCACAGTATTTACCTCTGTACATTCCGACAGTATTTACCTCTGTCCACTGATAGCCCCGGACCTTTCCCACAGTATTTACCTCTGTACATTGATAGCCCCAGGACCTTTCCCACAGTATTTACCTCTGTACTTTCCCACAGTATTTACCTCTGTACATTGATAGCCCCCTGTACCTTTCCCACAGTATTTACCTCTGTACATTGATAGCTCCAGACCTTTCCGACAGTATTTACCTCTGTACTTTCCGACAGTATTTACCTCTGTACATTGATAGCCCCAGGACCTTTCCCACAGTATTTACCTCTGTACATTGATAGCCCCAGACCTCTCCCACAGTATTTACCTCTGTACATTGATAGCTCCAGGACCTTTCCCACAGTATTTACCTCTGTACTTTCCCACAGTATTTACCTCTGTACATTGATAGCCCCCTGTACCTTTCCCACAGTATTTACCTCTGTACATTGATAGCTCCAGACCTTTCCGACAGTATTTACCTCTGTACTTTCCCACAGTATTTACCTCTGTACATTGAT
The DNA here is from genome assembly GCA_018857735.1 of Alviniconcha marisindica. Classification (NCBI taxonomy): domain Eukaryota; kingdom Metazoa; phylum Mollusca; class Gastropoda; family Provannidae; genus Alviniconcha; species Alviniconcha marisindica. The sequence continues at coordinate 915,301 of JABMCL010001586.1, read as the reverse complement.
AGCTCCAGACCTTTCCCACAGTATTTACCTCTGTACATTGATAGTTCCAGACCTTTTCCACAGTATTTACGTCTGTACTTTCCCACAGTATTTACCTCTGTACATTGATAGCTCCAGGACCTTTCCCACAGTATTTACCTCTGTACATTGATAGCTCCAGGACCTTTCCCACAGTATTTACCTCTGTACATTGATAGCTCCAGACCTTTCCCACAGTATTTACCTCTGTACATTGATAGCTCCAGGACCTTTCCCACAGTATTTACCTCTGTACATTGATAGCTCCAGGACCTTTCCCACAGTATTTACCTCTGTACATTGATAGCTCCAGGACCTTTCCCACAGTATTTACCTCTGTACATTGATAGCTCCAGACCTTTCTCACAGTATTTACCTGTCCACTGATAGCTGCCAACCATAATGACACTGCTCCTGTCCTGCCATCATCACTGACCCCACGCCTCTGTGTACCGTGATGCGTGTTTATAGCAGTGTGCATCGGTAGTGTTATGACCATTTGCTGTAACAGTTAAGGCGGGAAGTTCATTTGCTTACTTCATTTAAGATAAGATAACACTTTATTGTCCTGTAAAAGTAAAATATCTAATTTGCTTTGAAACATACCGTCAATGTAAAATAAATGAAATTCAAATTAAACGTATGATATTCCACGTAAGACATATACATAAAAAAAGTGTTTACACAAATTCCAATTATAGCTAATAATGAGTTAATAACAACATTAGATAATATATGCACAGATATAAGCGCGCGCTCGCGTATGTGTGTGTGTGTGTGTGTGTGTGTGTGTGTGTGTGTGTGTGTGTGTGTGTGTGTGTGTGTGTGTGCGTGCGTGCGTGCGTGTGCATGCGTGTGTGTGCATCTTGGAAATTGCCTACTATCATTGAGTGCTGTGTGCTTGTGTTGAACTGCCTGACTTACATGTGTTTCTACATTGCTGCATGCGTGCTACTTAAAGAGACAATTTGACCCTAACTTTATGCAAGTTTTGTAGCTCAGCAGTATTTTGTGTAGATTGTATCCATGGTAGTTTTCATGAACTCTGTAGTCTGTATACATGGTCATTTTCATGACTTAACGTTGAACTCTATAGTCTGTATGCATGGTCGTTTTCATGTTCTGGCTTAACGTTGAACTCTGTAGTTTAAAGTCTGTTGTAAATAAATATTTCTTCTTTTCTGAATATGGCTTTGGGTTATTTACTGTAAATGTGTGTGTGTGTGTGTGTGTGTGTGTGTGTGTGTGTGTGTGTGTGTGTGTGTGTGTGTGGTGTGTGTGTGTGTGTGAGAGAGAGAGAGAAGAGAGAGAGAGAGAGAGAGAGTGTGTGTGTGTGTGTGAGTGAGTGAGGAGGAGAGAGAGAGAGAGAGAGAGAGAGAGAGAGAGAGTGTGTGTGTGTGTGTGTGTGTGTGAGAGAGAGAGAGAGAGAGTGTGTGTGTGTGTGTGTGAGAGAGAGAGAGAGAGTGTGTGTGAGAGAGAGTGTGTGTGTGTGTGGGGGGGGGGGTGAGAGAGAGAGAGAGAGAGAGAGAGAGAGAGAGAAAAGAGAGAGAGAGAGAGAGGTGTGTGTGTGTGTAAGAGTGTGTGTGTGGGGTGTGTGTGTGTGTGTGTGTGTGTGTGTGTGTGTGTGTATGAGTGTGTGCGTGTGTGCGTTGTGTGTGTGTGTGTGTGTGTGTGTGTGTGTGTGTGTGTGTGTGTGTGTGTGTGTGTGTGTGTGAGTGTGTGGATGGGAAGGCGGACGGGGGTCGGTATGGTGAGGGGGTGGTGAGCGGGAGGGGGGGTAGGAGGAGGGTAGAATGAGTTTGCAGCGGGGGGGGGGGGGGGGTATAATAAGGCGGGAGTGCAGGATGGGGAATAGGGGAGGGGGTGGAGGTTGTGAGGGGTAGGTGGGGGGGGGGGGGGGAGGGGGGAGGCAAAAGCGGTGACGGGGAGGCAGGGGTGTATGAGGGGGAGGCGGGGGGGGGGGGGGGGGGGGGGGGCGAGGGGGAGGCAGAAGGTGAGTACATGATGTGATGAGAGGAAGAGAGGGGATGTTCTTGTTTTGTTCTTTTCATACTTGATTTCTGCTTTCGGAAAAGTTTCGTTTAGATCTACGTCAGACAGCTTGATACACATCAACATCTTTCGTTGGATGATATTGAAAGCCTTTTAGTCTGAGTGCTGCACAAAGCGGCATCACCGCCATCTTTTGTTCCAGCTGTAGAACGACTCTCCATGATCAGCTCTCTGAACCATGTACAGTTTTACTGGGGTAGCTGTCAGTAGATTTACGTCATGTGCATAACGGATCCAGCGATGTGTGAATGTGTCTGGTTGATGATGTAGTAGTGGTGTGTTTATGTAGGCTGGGTGGGCAGTCTGTGTGTGGGTGTGTATGTGGGTGCGTGTTGGTGTGTTTGTGTGGGCGTTGGTGTGTCTGTGTGTGGGTGTGGGTGTGTCTGTGTGTGGGTGTTGGTGTGTATGTGTGTGGGTGTTGGTGTGTATGTGTGTAGGTCTTGGTGTGTATGTGTGTAGGTCTTGGTGTGTATGTGTGTAGGTCTTGGTGTGTATGTGTGTGGGTGTTGGTGTGTCTGTGTGTGGGTGTTGGTGTGTCTGTGTGTGGGTGTTGGTGTGTATGTGTGTGGGTGTTGGTGTGTATGTGTGTAGGTCTTGGTGTGTATGTGTGTGGGCGTGGGTGTGTATGTGTGTAAGTGTTGGTGTGTATGTGTGTGGGTGTTGTTTGTGGGTGTTGGTGTGTATGTGTGTGGGTGTTGTTGTATATGTGTGTTGGTGTTGTTGTATATGTGTGTTGGTGTTGGTGTGTATGTGTGTGGGTGTGGGTGTGTATGTGTGTGGACGTTGGTGTGTATGTGTGTGGGTGTTGGTGCGTATGTGTGTGGGTGTTGGTGTGTATGTGTGTGGGTGTTGGTGTGTATGCGTGTGGGCGTTGATGTGTATGTGTGTGGGTGTGGGTGTATATGTGTGTGGGCGTTGGTGTGTATGTGTGTGGGTGTTGGTGTGTATGTGTGTGGGTGTTGGTGTGTATGTATGTGGGTGTTGGTGTGTATGTGTGTGGGTGTTGGTGTGTATGTATGTGGGTGTTGGTTTGTATGTATGTGGGTGTTGGTGTGTATGTGTGTGTGTGTTGGTGTGTATGTGTGTGGGTGTTGTTGTGTATGTATGTATGTCCGGGGGAGGTGGGCAAGAGCGACGTGTTTTCTGCAGTGATTATTTGTATTATTTGTATTATGGATCTTTTATTCACCATGTCTGTTTATTATTATCAATTTAAATGCTTTTGGAGTTGCTCTTGTGTTCTTTTCACATGTTGTTTTAAAATAAATGAGCCTTCATCAGTTAGTTGAATTAAGCCCTGAGGGATAATCAAAGCTGTATATTGACTTGGCTTGATAAAAATGCTTGGCGATTGGAACTTTGGGGGTAAAGGTTTAGGGGACATCACTCAACGTATTCGCTTCAAATGTTCCTTCAATAGTGGCCCCTGTGCTACCGATCTCGGACCACCATCAACTACTGGAATGAATGACGCATTAATTGCTGCTGGCGTCATTTTTCTGCATGTTTACCTCATCAGCTGAGATTGATCTTTGCATGTCGGGCGAGTGAAATTATTTATCTTGAACATTTTGTAAAGAGCTTCCTCTTATTTGATTATTTCTTATTTATTTATTGTTTATTTGTTTATTGTTTGTTTTCCCGCACAGTCAGAGACTGGAAAGAGCTCTTTCCACATTGACACTTCAGTTCTAGGGTGTCATCATACCCACAGAAAAGACCGCTAGTGCCACTTCCATCACCCCCCCCCCCCCCCCCCCCCCCCCCCCCCACCTTCTCCTTCCCCCTGCCGGCACTGCGCAGACCCCCGTGACGCTAATGGTCAGAATAATGGTCAGAACGCTGACGGTAATGGTCGGAATACTGACGGAAGTTGAAGAAAACGGCGGTCATCTCCTTGTCACTGTCGACAACAACAATGTTTGAAAAGTAGGTATTATACGTTTCCGGTACACAGTGTCCAACCGTGCATGTTTCCGGTGTGCCTTTCTTCTTTTCTTCTTCTTCTTCTTCTTCGTCTTCGTCCTCGTCTTCTTCTTCGTCCTCGTCTTCTTTTTCGTCTTCCTCTTCTCTTCTGTAGGCGACCAGCTTCTGTATACAGAATTACAGGTTCACTGTGAGGAGAAAAGGGGATGTACTGAAAGAATGAATGAGGTGATTTAAATAAGATGAAGTAAAATACAATAACAAAAGTAAAATAGCTTTCTCCTTTCTTTCTCCCCTTTTCTCAACACTGTCAGACTGTCAGACCGGCCATGGCTATGGACTCTCTGTCAGACCATCAGACCGGCCATGGCTATTGACCCTCTGTCAGACCATCAGACCGGCCATGGCTATGGACCCTCTGTCAGACCGTCATACCGGCCATAGCTATGGGCCCTCTGCCAGACCGTCATACCGGCCATAGCTATGGGCCCTCTGCCAGACCGTCAGACCGGCCATGGCTATGGACCCTCTGTCAGACCGTCATACTGGCCATGGCTATGGGCCCTCTGTCAGACCGTCAGACCGGCCAATGCTATGGACCCTCTGTCAGACCGTCATACCGGCCATGGCTATGAACCCTCTGTCAGACCGGCCATGGCTATGGACCCTCTGTCAGACCGTCAGACCGGCCATGGCTATGGACTGGGGTTAACAGTGGTGAAGACCGCCGGCAGGAAGGGAGCTTGTTGTCTTCTTCATCGCGCTTCTTGCTGTACATCACCGTGGGACATACACACAATAAACCGTGGGACCGTGGGACATACACACACCAAACCGCGTGACCGTGTAACATACACACAGCAAACCATGTGACCATGTGAGATACACACAGCAAACCATGGGACCGTGTGACATACACACAGCAAACCATGGGACAGTGTGACATACACACAGCAAACCATGGGACAGTGTCACATACACACAGTAAACCGTGGGACATACACACAGCAAACCATGGGACAGTGTGACATACACACAGCAAACCGTATGACTGTGTGGCATACACACAGCAAACCGTGTGACCGCAAGACATACACAGCAAACCGTGTGACATACACTTGCCAAAACAGACACTTGGCGACCACAATTACTCTCGTGGTGTCTCCTTTGGAAGTTGTTTGATGCTTTAGGCTATTGAAGCTGGGGGGGGGGGGGGGGGGATTGTACAAAGCATTCGAACTGTTTCGTTATAAAGCCGACACTGTATACCGAATATTTCCATGTGTTTATTTCCGTTTCTACGTATGGATTTTAGCAGAAACAATGCACCGTTTAATGACGCCAGTCGAGATGCACTGTTTCCCAGCTGGCTTTCTTCAAGAAATAGGTAATGTTAGGAAGCTATGGGTGTCTGCCGACTATAACTGACCTCGCAGTGTTATATGTATATAATTCGGTTTATGCTGTCAGTCAGATGGATGATACTGGCAGAGGGAGCAGCCTGATCACAAGTTCTGTGCCATTCTTATTAATATGGACCGTTTTGATTGGTAAGCTTGCATTTCTGTTGTTTTGGTTAGTTTTTTGTTTTGTTTTATGTTAACTGTTGATACTTTAAGGCATACGCCCGAATTCATTGGACAAGGAGCGAGTTCAGCAGGGGCTTTTCAGTATCTACTGACTTCCCTTTGCAATTTAGGTTTGGTTCGCGAAAAAAAGCAACAGGTCTGCTGGTGTAGTAGGCAAAACAGGCTACAAAACGAGGAAGATAATGTGAACCTGTAAGGGACGTCAGGCGTAAGGCATCACGCAACGCCCAAGGAGTCGAGGCAACGTGAAGCGAGGGGCAGCAACTCTGGGACACTGAGTCAGTCCGCGCCGGTCGCGGGTGAAGGCGCTCCTCACTGCTTCTCTGATCCGCCAACACATGGCCATGCAGAGTGGAGAGAAGGGCGTAGATCTAGAACAGCGAAGTCGCCATGCAGAGTGGAGAGAAGGGCGTAGATCTAGAACAGTGGAGTCGCCATGCAGAGTGGAGAGAAGGGCGTAGATCTAGAACAGTGGAGTCGCCATGCAGAGTGGAGAGAAGGGCGTAGATCTAGAACAGTGGAGTCGCCATGCAGAGTGGAGAGAAGGGCGTAGATCTAGAACAGTGGAGTCGCCATGCAGAGTGGAGAGAAGGGTGTAGATCTAGAACAGTGGAGTCGCCATGCAGAGTGGAGAGAAGGGTGTAGATCTAGAACAGTGGAGTCGCCATGCAGAGTGGAGAGAAGGGCGTAGATCTAGAACAGTGGAGTCGCCATGCAGAGTGGAGAGAAGGGTGTAGATCTAGAACAGTGGAGTCGGCATGCAGAGTGGAGAGAAGGGTGTAGATCTAGAACAGTGGAGTCGCCATGCAGAGTGGAGAGAAGTGTGTAGATCTAGAACAGCGAAGTCGCCATGCAGAGTGGAGAGAAGGGTGTAGATCTTGAACAGTGGAGTCGCCATGCAGAGTGGAGAGAAGGGTGTAGATCTAGAACAGTGGGGTCGGCATGCAGACTGGAGAGAAGGGCGTAGATCTAGAACAGCGAAGTCGCCATGCAGAGTGGAGAGAAGGGCGTAGATCTAGAACAGTGGAGTCGCCATGCAGAGTGGAGAGAAGGGTGTAGATCTAGAACAGTGGGGTCGGCATGCAGACTGGAGAGAAGGACGTAGATCTAGAACAGCGAAGTCGCCATGCAGAGTGGAGAGAAGGGCGTAGATCTAGAACAGTGGAGTCGCCATGCAGAGTGGAGAGAAGGGCGTAGATCTAGAACAGTGGAGTCTGCATGCAGACTGGAGAGAAGGACGTAGATCTAGAACAGTGGAGTCTGCATGCAGAATGGAGAGAAGGACGTAGATCTAGAACAGTGGAGTTGGCTAGCAAACTGCGTGGGAGCTTTTATACGGATACGCAAGCTTTCTCAACGTTAATGTAAATGTGGTACAGACGTCGAGTAGCCCGTAGTCTGGACCACAGAGCCTACACTATTTCACCTCGTGACACTTTACGTCACAGTAAACGTCACTGAAGGACTGAATGTTTGTGGGGTGAAGTGAAGGCTCAAAGCAAACCCCGGGAAGTGTTTGCCAAGGGTCGAGCATCAGAACCGCTGTTAGTGACACACTTAGTCATATTTAGACAAGACGGCTTGCGACTGTGGAACTAGGATTATCGTCGTTGTTATCAATTTGGGTATAAACTGTGCAGTTTTATGTTTTGAATAGCACCATGACATTTCAGTAAGTCAAAGCTATCGATATGGTATTAACAAGTAGGTTAGAGTTCAATGAGGCGATCATCACATCAAATTTCAAAGACTTCGCTGAACACTGTCCGAGAAAAACCAAAAGGAAATATTGTGATCAGACTGAAAATGCGTCAGTATCCCCTTTAAACACAACCAGATCTAGAAAAGGCGTTCTATTCATGATCTAGTTCATGTACTGAGTTTTGACTGGACCGTAGAAGAATTTACTGAAGTATGCAGCTTTGAATTTGTGCAACTGTTTAGATACTGATGTGACCGTTAAATATGGACCTATAGATATGGTCAAGGTCACTGCCCCTAAGAATAATAAATAGGCTATTACCATCACTCAAAGTCTCTCTCTCTCTCTCTCTTTCGCCCTGATAATTATAACAGAAATGGTACGGGGGGCGGGGGGGGGGGGGGGGGGGGCAGAGAGTACGGGGGGGAGGGGGGGGGGGGTCAGAGAGTACGGAGGGATGAGGGGGTGCAGCCGGAGGAGAGGAAGATGCAGGTGAGGGTGCAGACTGATGGCCACTCTGCACGTTTCAGCGTCAGGTGACGGGCTGTTGGTGAACATCACCACGGGCAACCAGACACTGAAGGTGGGCGACACAGACGTCGAGATGACCTGCAGGGTGAACAAGGGGCTGTCGCTGCTGTACAACAATCACGTGCAGTGGCTCCATGTCTCCATCGCCACAGGCAGCAGCACGGAGACCTTGCTCACTACCAACACTCAAATCAAAGCCAACAGGTCAGAGTATAGCGTCGTTTTTCGGTACGCCGGACAGCACAGCACCATCACCCTCAACCTCAAAACGGGTCAGAGAGCATTTTGTTGATTAGACCATACCGTCATACTAACAATACCAATAATTGTCACAGTAACCCTCATTATTATACAGCATATTCAACGCATATTTAATAATTTGTTTTTAAATTTCACCGTCTGATCCGGTGGTGCACACGCCGTAGTTACTGGTATGTCATGTCTGATCCGGTGGTGCACATGCCGTAGTTACTGGTATGTCATGTCTGATCCGGTGGTGCACATGCCGTAGTTACTGGTATGTCATGTCTGATCCGGTGGTGCACATGCCGTAGTTACTGGTATGTCATGTCTGATCCGGTGGTGCACATGCCGTAGTTACTGGTATGTCATGTCTGATCCGGTGGTGCACACGCCGTAGTTACTGGTATGTCATGTCTGATCCGGTGGTGCACACGCCGTAGTTACTGGTATGTCATGTCTGATCCGGTGGTGCACATGCCGTAGTTACTGGTATGTCATGTCTGATCCGGTGGTGCACATGCCGTAGTTACTGGTATGTCATGTCTGATCCGGTGGTGCACACGCCGTAGTTACTGGTATGTCATGTCTGATCCGGTGGTGCACATGCCGTAGTTACTGGTATGTCATGTCTGATCCGGTGGTGCACATGCCGTAGTTACTGGTATGTCATGTCTGATCCGGTGGTGCACATGCCGTAGTTACTGGTATGTCATGTCTGATCTGGTGGTGCACACGCACGAGTCGCTGTGAGTCCACCTCTGTTGCCCGCCGTTTTGCCCAGTTGGTGAGAGAAGAACCGCTGCGACAACAGCAAACTGTCTACTGGCTCTGCCTAGCGAACCGTAACTAGCACACTCTTTGCTTTTGATGTCTGCGTCTTATCTGGCGCACTTTGGGACTTCAATGTCCTTACCCATGTAGGCAGGCCCTGGTCGAGGTACGCCTTGGGGAAGCCATGTTTCACCTTTGTGCGCAAGGCCACTCGGGTGAAATACCACTGGTCACACTTCTGGTCACACCGCACTCGTGTCTTTCGCTGCCGTTTTACGTCATGTTCTGTTTCAGTCGGTGTGAAACAATATATACATCGGGCATTTCAGATCATGTTTTGTTTCAGTCGGTGTGAAACAATACATACATCGGGCATTTTAGAACATGTTCTTTTTCAGTCGGTGTGAAACAATACATACATCGGGCATTTTAGCGAGAATTATTGTGTAAAGCGCTGGGCTTCCCACGTGCAAAGGTTCACAAACCACAGTCAGGGAGACACGTGTGCAGCAACTGACAAGTAAGGTGCCCCCCCCCCCCCCCCCCCACCCCCCGCCACCCCTCCACCACACCAGTGAGATAATGCAGCAGGAGAAGACCCCCACACCCAGTGAGATAATGCAGCAGAAGACCACCACACCCAGTGAGATAATGCAGCAGAAGACCACCACACCCAGTGAGATAATGCAGCAGAAGACCACCACACCCAGTGAGATAATGCAGCAGAAGACCACCACACCCAGTGAGATAATGCAGCAGGAGAAGACCCCCACACCCAGTGAGATAATGCAGCAGAAGACCACCACACCCAGTGAGATAATGCAGCAGAAGACCACCACACTCAGTGAGATAATGCAGCAGGAGAAGACCCCCACACCCAGTGAGATAATGCAGCAGGAGAAGACCCCCACACCCAGTGAGATAATGCAGCAGAAGACCACCACACCCAGTGAGATAATGCAGCAGAAGACCACCACACCCAGTGAGATAATGCAGCATGAAAAGACCACCACACCCAGTGAGATAATGAGCAGGAGAACACCAGCTGTTTTGACAATCAGTCAACAGCGACAAACAGAAATCTCCGCTTATTCTTTCAGCCATTACAAGACCCTATCATTGCCAATGCTGTGCCAGAGTCAAGCAAGGTTTCTAAAGTTAATGGTCAGCAACTGGTATTTTGAGTTATTCTAAAGTTAATGGTCAGCAACTGGTATTTTGATAGTTATTCTAAAGTTAATGGTCAGCAACTGGTATTTTGATAGTTATTCTAAAGTTAATGGTCACCAACTGGTATTTTGATAGTTATTCTAAAGTTAATGGTCAGCAACTGGTATTTTGATAGTTATTCTAAAGTTAATGGTCACCAACCGGTATTTTGATAGTTGTTCTAAAGTTAATGGTCACCAACTGGTATTTTCATAAAGTTAATGGTAACCATATGGTATTTTGATAAACTTAATGGTCAG
>JABMCL010001586.1:877500-895000 GCA_018857735.1 Alviniconcha marisindica | reverse complement strand
TGTTGTTGTTGCAGAGCCAGGGGCGGCGAGAGGGGAGACCACCAGCACGGCCGGCCCCGGGTCTGACGAGGGCGGCTCTCTCAGCAACACGCGGCTCGCCATCGCCTTTGTCACAGCCGTTGCGCTGGGCGCTCTGCTGGGCGCCGCTCTGTGCTTGTGTCTCGTCCGCCGCGGCTTTCATGGCCAGAAGCGGACCGCCGAGCCCCCCGCCTTACCGCCCTCAGCAGCGGCTCGGGCCGGCGAGTCCCCTCAGCCCGCAAAGCCGTCCTGGCCAGGGGAGCCAAGCGGCGTGTCTGCGTCAGTAGCAGACGCGGAGGAGGCTTCTGCAGCTGCCTTGCCCTCAGACAGTGATGACCCATCCGTGTCCACAGCGTCGGAATTAACGTCCGTGGCCGGCTTAGTCCCCGTTCTGCAGTAGCCGCTGGCCCCTGACGGCACCCGCAGGTCTGCCTCGAGCCCCCCTCAGCGTCCTCCGCCTCCCGTTACCGGCCTCTTCGATCGTAACGCGCAGCCAACGGCACGGGGTTCCCTCTGACGTCAGCAGTCGGTTGGACTCCAGCCCTTGCAACGCTGCAGCTCAGTGAGCACGCGCTGAGACTCTCCGACCACTTGAAGACAGGGCTAGTGAAGGCTGCTTTACGTTTCTCTGTCAGCAGGGGGTATTTTGAATCAAAGCTCAGAAAGGGGCGACAACACCGAAAGGCCCAATGGACGTCGTAAGAGCAAGCCTTAAACGTGAGCACTGTGGCAGCCGTGGCAAAGCTTGTGAACAAGATCCAAACATCTATATGCGTGAAATAATTGCAAGGCTTTCTGTTTCGTATGGGGCAGTTAACACAATTCTCGACACAAAACCTCACCTTCGGAAGCTGGCCGCAAAATTGGTACCCCATAAGCTGCTCGTCGAACAAAAGGTATATGTGTACATGTCTCTGCTGGGCCCTTTTGTGCCGGGTGGACCCAAAGGTGTGCCGGGTGTCATCGGAGAAGTGTGACCTGGGTACCGTCCTTCGGCATCGCCAGCAACTGAAGACCTCCCACCTCGTCCAGGAAATCGGCATCCCTCGTCCAGTCACCACCACCCAGTGCCCAGTCACCACCACCCAGTGTCCAGTCACCACCACCCAGTGCCCAGTCACCACCACCCAGTGTCCAGTCACCACCACCCAGTGCCCAGTCACCACCACCCAGTGTCCAGTCACCACCACCCAGTGTGCAGTCACCACCACCCAGTGTCCAATCACCACCACCCAGTGTCCAGTCACCACCACCCAGTGTATAGTCACCAATCACCACCGCCCTGGGTCCAATCTCCAGTCACCACCACCCAGTGTCCAATCACCACCACCCAGTGTCCAGTCACCACCAGCCAGTGTCCAGTCACCACCACCCAGTGTCCAGTCACCACCACCCAGTGTCAAGTCACCACCACCCAGTGTCCAGTCACCACCACCCAGTGTCTGGTCACTACCAGCGGGTGTCCAATCACCACCACCCAGTGTCCAGTCACCACCACCCAGTGTCCAATCACCACCACCCTGTGTCCAATCACCACCACCCAGTGTCCAATCACCAGTCACCACCACCCAGTGTCCAATCACCACCACCCTGTGTCCAGTCACCACCACCCAGTGTCCAATCACCACCACCCAGTGTCCAATCACCACCACCCAGTGTCCAGTCACCACCACCCAGTGTCCAGTCACCACCACCCAGTTTCCAATCACCACCACACAGTGTCCATTCACCACCACCCTGTGTCCAGTCACCACCACCCAGTGTCCAGTCACCACCACCCAGTGTCCAGTCACCACCACACAGTGTCCATTCACCACCACCCTGTGTCCAGTCACCACCACACAGTGTCCATTCACCACCACCCTGTGTCCATTCACCACCACCCAGTGTCCAGTCACCACCACCCAGTTTCCAGTCACCACCACCCAGTGTCCAGTCACCACCACCCAGTTTCCAGTCACCACCACCCAGTGTCCAGTCACCACCAGTGTCCAATCACCGCCACACAGTGTCCAATCACCACCACCTAGTGTCCAGTCACCACCAGTGTCCAGTCACCACCACCCAGTGTCCAGTCACCACCACCCAGTGTCCAATCACCGCCAGCCAGTGTCCAATCACCACCACCAAGTGTCCAGTCACCACCACCCGGTGTCCAATCACCACCACCCAGTGTCTAGTCACCTGTCACCGCCACCCATAGTGATGATTATGCAGTGGTGAGTGGAAGCAGGCCTGTAGGTGTGCTGGTCCAGGTGAGGACTATGCAGTGGTGAGTGGAAGCAGGCCTGTAGGTGTGCTGGTCCAGGTGAGGACTATGCAGTGGTGAGTGGAAGCAGGCCTGTAGGTGTGCTGGTCCAGGTGAGGACTATGCAATGGTGAGTGGAAGCAGGCCCGTAGGTGTAATGGTCCAGGTGAGGACTATGCAGTGAATGCGTGCCGTGTGCAGGGCTGGGAGGTCGGGGTGAGCGTCTAGATGGGCGGAGATGACGTGGCTGTACAGCCCAACGGCACTTTGGTGTGATGGCTCAACACCGTGGTGAACGGTTACTGACTGTGGCACGCCGCCTGTGAGAGAACACGATACGATCAACGGTTACTGACTGTGGCACGCCGCCTGTGAGAGAACACGATACGATCAACGGTTACTGACTGTGGCACGCCGCCTGTGAGAGAACACGATACGATCAACGGTTACTGACTGTGGCACGCCGCCTGTGAGAGAACACGATACGATCAACGATTACTGACTGTGGCACGCCGCCTGTGAGAGAACACGATACGATCAACGGTTACTGACTGTGGCACGCCGCCTGTGAGAGAACACGATACGATCAACGGTTTTCCCAAACACACAGATCACTCCCTGTGCGCTACGAACACAACTGGGATATCCAATATAACGGTCAATGTGATTTGTGACAGGACACTAAGTCTTTGAGAGAGAGAGAGAGGGGGGGGGGAGGAGGGGAGGAGGAGACAGAGGGATATTCTTTTTCAGTTGCGGGGGAGGGGGAGGGGGGGGGGGGCGGGAAAGAAAGAGAGGGAGGAGGAGCAGACAGAGGGATATTCTTTTTCAGTCGCAGTTTAACAGGCTGAGCGTCCTGCGAACTGCAGCACAGCCTAAAGACAGCTGAAATCATGAAATTATTTTAAACATTGGCATACAATGTCTGTCTCCCAGGGTGTTCACATGACGGAGAACTCGAACCCGAAAACCTCATTTAACAAACATTGCAGTTCAGGTTCAGTCAAAACCTGTTCAACAACTAGTCCTTGCTGAGCTAGTGACGAGTAATTTTTTTACAAAATCAGCATTTATATAAACATCTGCAACATGAAAAACTGAAAATGTAGGCTATGCATGAAAGAAAGAACCAAAAATCCCGCCGAAGAAACACAGGCAGACATCATTCAGTTCTACATGTGTCAGCATACAGGCAGACATCATTCAGTTCTACATGTGTCAGCATACAGGCAGACATCATTCAGTTCTACATGTGTCAGCATACAGGCAGACATCATTCAGTTCTAAATGTGTAGGCATACAGGCAGACATCATTCAGTTCTACATGTGTCAGCATACAGGCAGACATCATTCAGTTCTACATGTGTCAGCATACAGGCAGACATCATTCAGTTCTAAATGTGTAGGCATACAGGCAGACATCATTCAGTTCTACATGTGTCAGCATACAGGCAGACATCATTCAGTTCTACATGTGTCAGCATACAGGCAGACATCATTCAGTTCTACATGTGTCAGCATACAGGCAGACATCATTCAGTTTTAATGTGATAGTTCTATGGTTGGAATAGCGTGAGGGAATGTGTGTGTACAAGTTACATGCCTCATTGTTACATCCTGTACACAAACAAACCCTTGTTGTATTCCAGCTGTTTGTGTAGGCTCATTATCCTCATCTCGTTTGAGAGAGAGAGGGGGGGGGGGGGGGGGAGGGAGAGCCCTCACAAACTTTATTTAACAAATACTGTGATTTAGTTTCAGTCAAAACCTGTCTAACTACTAGTCCTTGCTAAGCTACTGATGAATAATAATAAGAAAATAACACACACACACACACACACACACACACACACACACACACACACACACACACACATTCAACAAAATAAATCCAGGCATCATTTGATATATATATATATATATATGTAACCAGTCAAAAGTTTCATCTTTTTATTGTTGTTCTAGTTGGCGCAGACGCTCACCCGCTTTTTCGTGAGCCACCTTCAGGAGTTTGAGGCGGCTGTCCAGCCACTTTGCTGGCATCACAGCTTGCCACTCCGCACTCCCGTCTCCCACTGGACCTCTAAGATCTCTTCACTGGCTTGTTGTGAGGTCATTGCTGGGGATGTGGATGTGACTGCCTTGTAATTATGCCCCATGGCAGAGACTATGAACTTTGGTTACAGCAGTCTGAGTGATGCGTGCATGTCGATACCAGAGCTCGGGCGCAGAAACTCGGTCTCTTTTTTTCTTCCACGCCAGTCGTCGCAAGGCGGTTCAGTTTTTATATTTGCTGTGCTGTGCTGAAGGACCCCCTTTTCTACAGTTTTTATATTTGCTTGGCTGTGCTGAAGGACCCCCCTTTTCTACAGTTTTTATATTTGCTGTGCTGTGCTGAAGGACCCCCTTTTCTACAGTTTTTATATTTGCTGTGCTGTGCTGAAGGACCCCCTTTTCTACAGTTTTTATATTTGCTTGGCTGTGCTGAAGGGCCCCCTTTTCTACAGGTTCATGCAGTAGTCTGGGTGGAGCATGCGTGGCCGCAGCTGATGACCGCTTGTGTCCAGAGATTTTTTGTCCTGAGATTGGTCCTTGTGTAAATAAAAGAGGAGGAACTGACTGACGTGTGTTCCGTGTCCACTTTCCCCCTACACCCCTACATACACACATTTATATGAAGCGTGAATGAATGAGCAAAAATATATGCATGATGCATAAAAAATTGCCAAAAATACTAGCAGTCTCTTCCATACGGCCTTTGCGCTTTAACTATCCAGTATTGAACCTTGTCTACGTGATTAAAACACGAAAGGTGAAAAAGGACGTTTCTGTTCAGCAGGACGATACAAAACAATTTGAATGTTTTGGCCACAGATGATCTCCGCTGGACACGGGACAACTGGTTATGGTGGAACGGTAAAAACGCTGAAGTGGTCGAACCTTATCGGCTTCTGTTTCTAACCGAGTCGAAGGAGTCTGTACTAAAAATCTGGAAGTTGCTCTGCATATTAGTCCCACAGAAAGCGTAAGCGTCCTTTTCAACCTTTTGTACATTTTGATTTGTTTTCCCGAACGCTGGTCTTTGCGTTTGTTTCAGACTTGATTTTCGATGACATGATTTGAATCTCTTTGAAGTCGGCCACCCACTTGCTTCTCTGGGGTGAACGTGCACGAGATAATGGCACAACTGTTTACAAATGGGCCAACTCCTAACACAGACATGAAGCAAAACAGTTGATGAGCCCGTGTACCGCACGTGCAGCAGTCCCAGCACAGTAGGCACGCAGCACAGCACAACCGTACGCTGCTCCAACGTTTTGCTGAACTATGTACATTTCGTTTAGTAATGCCTATTGTCACTCTGACACAAAAGGTCAGTTTGTAACAGGGTGTCCGTAAAAAATAAAAACACTTTCTTAAACATTGAAACAATAGGGTTTGGGTGTGATACTTCGTGTACTGGCTACTTCATATATATATACACATATACACATGTACACATGTACACATGTACACATATACACATGTACACATGTACACATATACACATGTACACATGTACACAAAGTATCACTCCCATACTTCCACAGAAACCATAAGGCTTCTTAGAGACGGGTATATGTATATATATATATATAGAGAGAGAGAGAGAGAGAGAGAGAGACAGACAGACAGACAGACAGACAGACAGACAGACAGAGAGACAGAGACAGCTGGCCGCAGGAAGCGTTTCAGCAGTTTAATTTCGCAGCAAGTGTCTGCTACCTACATTAATAACAAGAGAGAAATATTAGCAAGATTGATGAATGGCCCAAACGTAGGAAGAGCAGAAGGGAAGCACGTGTGTTGGGGAACTGTCACCGTCTGGGATCTTTCACGGCAAGGTATATTTATATAAGCAGAGGGCCACTTCGCTGTGAGCCGGTTTGGCCTAGCGGTAAGGCGTTAGGCTGGTAAGCAGAAGGACCTCGGTTCGAATCTGCTTCGGCTCTCCTTTCTCTTCAAAAGTTGTGGTGTGTGGACACTGTCCTGTGACTTTGTCCCTCATAATTATGAAACATTAAAATGGCTCTCATCGCTGCCCACCTTAACGTAGAAGTCATTCTGGTGGTGACAGTGTAGCGATAGGTATATAATCTCCCTCTTCCCCACCTCCATACCCCTCCCCCCCCCCCCCCCCTTCTCTCCGTCCCTAATAAGCCTCATGGTTTCTGTGGACGTTAAGCACCATGTTTACATACCACTTCGCTGCACTTGGCCTCACTTGGCGGGCCTGGTAAATGTGGGGCTTTATCACGTCAGCTGTACATTATCTCCCCTAGACTAGCAAGTTGGCGCTGTGCGTATAATTATTTGGGCAGTGCAGTGGGCAAGCTAGCAAAGCACCATGTTTACTTA
Organism: Alviniconcha marisindica; assembly: GCA_018857735.1. Classification (NCBI taxonomy): domain Eukaryota; kingdom Metazoa; phylum Mollusca; class Gastropoda; family Provannidae; genus Alviniconcha; species Alviniconcha marisindica. The sequence continues at coordinate 888,336 of JABMCL010001586.1, read as the reverse complement.
CTTACTTACTTACTTCAAACTAACAAAGCACCATATTTACTTACTTACTTCAAACTAGGAAAGTCGTTCATTGGTTGGGGATCTCTGTCTGTCTGTCTTCTGTCTCTGTCTCTGTCTGTCTGTCTGTCTGTCTGTCTGTCTGTCTGTCTGTCTCTCTCTCTCTCTCTCTCTCTCTCTCTCTCTCTCTCTCTCTCTCTCTCTCTCTCTCTCTCTCTCTCTCTCTCTCTCTCTCTCTTAAACAGGCATTTCAATCTAATCTTTTCGCCATGTTAAGGTGTGTGTGTGTGTGTGTGTGTGTGTGTGTGTGTGTGTGTGTGTGTGTGTGTGTGTGTGTGTGTGTGTGTGTGTGAACGATTTAAAGTGCAGTTTCTACATGTATTTATGAATTTAACTTTTGATTGACTGACCTACATGCTGATAGCACCTCAGCAAAAGACCGAACTGCTTCTATTTCAGTTTCTTACAGGCAGACGTACAGACCTACACAGCCGAAACTGCTGGCCATAATGCAGACATTTCAAAGGTGGCTCATGTCTCTCTCTGGCTGTCTACACGTTGCTTCTGTCTCATCGCCTTTCTCTCTGTCTGTCTGTCTGTCTGTCTGTCTGTCTGCGTCTATTTCTGTCTCTGTCGCATTGTCTGTGTCTCCTTCTGTACCTGTCTGTCTGTCTCTCACTCTCTGTTTGCATATTTCTGTCTCTGTCTCTCTCTGTCTCTGTTTCGTTCTGTCTGTCTCTGTGTCTGTCTGTGTCTCTGTCTGTCTGTCTGTCTGTCCCTGTCTGTCTGTCTGTCTGTCTGTCTGTCTGTCTGTCTGTCTGTCTCTCTCTCTCTCTCTCTCTCTCTCTCTCTCTCTCTCTCTCTCTCTCTCTCTCTCTCTCTCTCTCTCTCTCTCTCTCTCTCTCTCTCGGTCTGCCCCCCTCTCTCCCTCCCCCTCTCTTATAAAGTTCATATTGTTAAACTTCATGCTGATATTCTTTTACTAGGAGATTTTAATATACTAAAGCCACAACCCTTCTAGGCTTAGCATAGCTTGTAAAATCACCTACTAGAATTACACAGACGTCTGCCACTCTTATTGACCGTATATATACAAACAACTCAGACGTAATCGCCGAGGTCAGTGTACCTGACCTGAGCATAAGTGACCATTGTCCCATCTCCTGTTCCAGACCGATCAAACTTCCAAAGTTACCATCATGGCTTAACAAAGACATCGGGGAAACAATGGCAGAGAGACAAGCTCACTGAGCGTGATATCTGTGTGGCGTGCTCTAGATTCTTTACGAAAGGACATCGTTCTACTTCTGCCTACATCCCAAAGAATCTAACTGCAAATGTTTCAGTAATCCTTTCCCGTCTGTGGCAAATCATTAATAGAACCACGAGCAACTGTATATGAGAGTTCCAATCTTCTACATGGTTTCTGCGAAACAAACAAACCATCGGGTAAGACCCATTTGTCTTCCTATATCTCTCCGTTTCGGCAACCAGTTACTAAAATTGTTATTACCATACAAAATAGACTTGTTTACATAAATTTTTCAGATATGAATCAATAAAAACATTTTGTCAGAATGATGGTTATTAAGTTAGTGCCAGACGGATGGTTATTATGTTGGTGTCAGAAGGATGGTTATTATGTTAGTGTCAGAAGGATGGTTACTATAGGTGTCAGAAGGATGGTTATTATGTTAGTGTCAGAAGGATGGTTATTATGTTGGTGTCAGACGGATGGTTATTATGTTGGTGTCAGAAGGATGGTTACTATGTTGGTGTCAGAAGGATGATATTGTGTTGGCGTCAGCAGGATGGCTACTACTGCAGGATAAGATGGATGGTTACTATGTCGGGGTAAGATGGATGGTTACTATGTCGGGGTAAGATGGATGGTTACTATGTCGGGGTAAGATGAATGGTTACTATGTCGGTGTGACGAGGACGGTTATTATGGCCAGGTCAGAAGGATGGCTTTTATGGCCGGGTACTAAGAACTGGTTACCTTTTGTGGGGTCAGAAGGATGGCTGTTATGCCATGTGTAAATCAAGAGAAACATTGTCAGTACTCTCATTTGAAGAAGATACTTACACAGAAGATACTACCGCAGTTACTGTCACAAAATAGCAAATGCCGTGCGCGCACACACACACACACGCACGCACGCACTCACGCACGCACGCACGCACGCACGCACACACACACACACACGCGCGCACGCACGCACAGGCACGCACGCACGCACGCACGCACGCACGCACGCACCCACGCACACACACACACCGGATTTCAGCTACAAGTATTTCCCATGTTCCGGTTCAGAGGGACCAGTCTGTGGCTGGGGATTGTTTGACAGGGTCACCTCCTTGTGTGTGTGGACAATGGCGCTGCTGACAAGGTGCCTTTTGTTTAGTCGTTTCCAGTCCATTGTGTGCTGACTGTTGGCTGAGCGCGCTGTCCACTAGCCCTGATATAACCGTACGGTTGACTGGGCGTAGAACACCTGATATAACCGTACCGGTTGACTGGGCGTAGAACACCTGATATAACCGTACCGGTTGACTGGGCGTAGAACACCTGATATAACCGTACCGGTTGACTGGGCGTAGAACACCTGATATAACCGTACCGGTTGACTGGGCGTAGAACACCTGATATAACCGTACCGGTTGACTGGGCGTAGAACACCTGATATAACCGTACCGGTTGACTGGGCGTAGCACACCAACTTACTTGCTTGCTCTGTCCAGGTGACCTGCAGCAGCTGGACGTTGGCAAGGGCGTTGTGTGGGGAGTCAACGACCAGGATGAAGTGTACTACCGCGTTGGCATCAACTTTGTCAAGTATGTGTGTTTGTGTGTGTGTGTGTGTGGGGGGGGGGGGGGGGTGCAGATGCGTGTGTGCATGTATGTGTGTGTGTGTGTGTGTGTGTGTGTGTGTGTGTGTGGAGGGACAGAGAGACAGAGACACAGAGACAGAGAGAGTGTATTATAAAGGCAGAAATCTCAAAGGTCTGCGTTCTACAGAGTGTAACAAAATGTCGCAGCGATAGCAGCTGTCACAAACGGACACACGCAGTCACTCACTCCTGAAGGCTACTCACTCCCCTGCTCTCTAACTGACTCACACAACCAGTCGGCCATCGACTCTCTCACTCACTCGCTCGCTCATTGATTCGCTTACTCTTTCGCTTGCTCAGTCATCTGTAGACTAATTCACTCGCTCGCTCGCTCGACTCAATCACTCAGTCGCTCGCTTATTGACTCGTTTAGTGATTCCCACTTTACGCTTCCGGAGTTTGTCAGATGTTAGTTTGACCCGTCAAAGAAACGGGTACGACATAAGACACTGCTCAACCCTGTCATCTTTTAAAGCCAAACTGAAAACCTTCCTCTTTTCACAGTATTTTCGCCCCAAATAATATCAGTACCCAGTTTCTGCTACAGTTACTCTGTGTGTGAGTGTGTGTGTGTGTGTGTGTGTGTGTGTGTGTGTGTGTGTGTGTGTGTGTGTGTGTGGTGTGTGTGTGTGTGTGTGTGTGTGTTTGTATTGCGTATTTTTTTATATATATTTTTTTTAAAATACTTTATGTAAATCGTTTTGTAGGACTATGCTCTACATGTGTATACAATATCATATGTATCATGTGAGCGCTCAGAGCGTTGATGAGCGCATGATAAATGTACATTATTATTATTATTATTATTATTATTATTATTATTATTATTATTATTATATAAGAACCGTACGGCATGGCATGTATCTTCGTGCTGGTTCAGTCACTGACACCCGTACAAGAGTGTCCAAAACGAGCAACAGTGCCAGTTCTACTCCTTAGCACTAAGCCTATTCATGCACACGCCGATCGCTGAAAGAAAAATGACCACAAAAAAAGGAGGGAGTAGGGTGGGGGTGGGGGGTATTTTTAACTTCTAATCCACCTTGACGGTTATATCAGGGCGAGGGCAAAAGGGAAAAGTTACATTTAAACGTTTAAGAAAAACCATTGTGTCGATGACCGCGGAAACGTTGGGTCAGTGATGTGACAATGATCCATAAACATCGGTATCTGCACACTGACGCCACGCTGTGAATGCCCTTTGCCCTTTGCCCTTTGCCCTGCAGTCCCCTCGGCACGAGCTGGCAGAAGGTGGGCGGGAAGCTGCAGCACGTCAGCGTCAGTCCGCAGGGTCACGTGTGGGGCGTCAACAGCGCCAACAACATCAACATCCGCACTGGCATCACCACCAGCAACAAAGGCGGCAGCAGCTGGAAAAAGATTCCGGGGTCGCTGAAGCAGATCTCGGCCGGCGGATCGGGAGTGTGGGGAGTGAACGCCCAGAACGAGGTGCACTACCGGGTGGGGACCTACGGCGACAGTGGCTCCCAGGGTTCGGACTGGAGGAAGGTAAGACCCAACAGCGGATGTGTGCATGAACGGAGACACACACACACACACACACACACACACACACACACACACACACACACACACACACACACACACACACACACACACACACACACACACACACACACACACACACACACACACACACAGATGGAGTAGCAGAGGACAGAGACAGACAGACAGACAGACAGACAGACAGACGGAGTGGCAGAGGACAGAGACAGAGACAGACAGACAGACAGACAGACGGAGTGGCAGAGGACAGAGACAGAGCCAGACAGACAGACAGACAGACGGAGTGGCAGAGGACAGAGACAGAGACAGACAGACAGACAGACAGACAGCTGGAGTGGCAGAGGCTATAGGCTGGTCAGACCGTGCCAGCGAGGGCAGCAGGGTAGCAGTGTGTGTTGAGGGTGGATTTGCAGGTTGTGAGCGGTGTTGGCAGTCAATTTGCAGGCTGTGAGCGGTGTCGGCAGTCAATTTGCAGGCTGTGAGTGGTGTTGGCAGTCAATTTGCAGGATATGGGTGGTGTCTGTCTATCTGTCTGTCTCTCTGTATATATGTATGTATGTATGTATGTATCTTGTCTCGCTATGTATGCGTATCTGTTCATATACCTATCTACCTAGCTATCCATCCATCCGTCAGTCTATCCACATCACGAGAAGGAACGTTGGACTGTTTGCTGTGTGAGTGCCGGTGGACAGGGAGATGATTTGTTTGTTATGTGAGTGCCGGTGGACAGGGAGATGATTTGTTTGCTGTATGTGAGTGCAGGTGGACAGGGAGATGATTTGTTTGCTGTGTGAGTGCCGGTGGACAGGGAGATGATTTGTTTGTTGTGTGAGTGCCGGTGGACAGGGAGATGATTTGTTTGTTATGTGAGTGCAGGTGGACAGGGAGATGATTTGTTTGCTGTGTGAGTGCCGGTGGACAGGGAGATGATTTATTTGTCGTGTGAGTGCAGGTGGACAGGGAAATGATTTGTTTGCTGTGTGAGTGCAGGTGGACAGGGAAATGATTTGTTTGCTGTGTGAGTGCAGGTGGACAGGGAGATGATTTGTTTGCTGTGTGAGTGCAGGTGGACAGAGAGATGATTTGTTTGCTGTGTGTGTGCCGGTGGACAGGGAGATGATTTGTTTGTTATGTGAGTGCAGGTGGACAGGGAGATGAAGCAGGTGTCATCAGGGGACGGCGTGGTGCTAGGGGTCAGTCCGGAGGGCGAGGTGTTCAGGCGAGAGGGAGTCAGCCTCCTCACGCCAGCCGGTCGGTCGTGGCTCAGGCTGCGCGGCTCCATGCGGCAGGTGGACGCTCACGACGCGGACACGGTGTGGGGCGTCAGCCGCCTGAACAGGGTCTACCACAGCCAGGTGTGACCGGGCGGCCGCTGGCCACAGGGCCCGCTGTGTGATGACTGTGCCCGTCAATCCACTTACAGCCGAGCTTCGTCAGCCTCCGACTTCAGTTGGAGAAGTGTTCAAAGGGAAAATAAATCAATCGTTTTCATTCGGTTGGTTTCCTTTAGTTCTCTTTGTTTATTGTCGCTTTTTGGTTCCGGAAGAGACGAAGGAGTCGGTTTGAGATCCAGCTGACTGTACACTGACGTCCTGTCCGGTCTTACAGCTGACTGTACACTGACGTCCTGCCCGGTCTTACAGCTGACTGTACACTGACGTCCTGCCCGATCTTACAGCTGACTGTACACTGACGTCCTGCCCGGTCTTACAGCTGACTGTACACTGACGTCCTGCCCGATCTTACAGCTGACTGTACACTGACGTCCTGTTCGATCTTACAGCTGACTGTACACTGACGTCCTGCCCGGTCTTACAGCTGACTGTACACTGACGTCCTGCCCGATCTTACAGCTGACTGTACACTGACGTCCTGCCCGTCTTACAGCTGACTGTACACTGACGTCCTGTTCGATCTTACAGCTGACTGTACACTGACGTCCTGTTCGATCTTACAGCTGACTGTACACTGACGTCCTGCCCGGTCTTACAGCTGACTGTACACTGACGTCCTGCCCGATCTTACAGCTGACTGTACACTGACGTTCTGCCCGGTCTTACAGCTGACTGTACACTGACGTCCTGCCCGGTCTTACAGCTGACTGTACACTGACGTCCTGCCCGGTCTTACAGCTGACTGTACACTGACGTTCTGTCTATATACACGTCACGGTGACAGTCGTCACCCAATAAAACTGATATGAACAACAGAGAAAGAAAAAGGACATGAGGACAAAATAAAAACACAGTCACTGATCTACACCAAGAACAAGAACAACGAATGATAGCACTGTGTGTGTGTGTGTGTGTGTGTGTGTGTGTGTGTGTGTGTGTGTGTGTGTGTGTGTGTGTGTGTGTGAGTGAGTGCGCGCGCGCGCGTCCGTGTGTGTTTGCGTGCGCGCGCGCGTGCGTGCGTGTGCAGTGTGTGTGCGGGGGTTGAGGTGGGCGGGTTGAGGAGTGAGGGTAGTGTTGGTCTTGGTTTAAGGGAATGTCGGTTGAATGTACTAATCTCTATGCGTGTCAAATGATAATGGGCCACGTTGCGCGAAACAGAATTTGGCGTTTCAGACTCTTCTACAAATATTTCTAATAACATCGTCATTAATTGCAGTGTCCGTATACAGTTACGATAGCACACGCTATTTCAGCTCTCAAGATTTCATCACACACAGGTCATTTTCATTCACAAGAGGGTACGATACTGCACTCATGATCGTGTCATCTGACCACGATATTTGGTGGCCGGCAAATGACCTTGACAGCAATCTAGACAGTTCAGACTTGGCTGTGCAGCCAGTTTACGGAGCGGTGGGCCAAGTGGTTAAGACACCAGCCATCACTTCCTCTGCTGTATGTAACCATAATGATGACAATAATAGTGGGGTCTTATGTCTTTTGTCATTATAGTGCTGACAATAATAGTGGGTTCTTATGTCTTATGTCATCATAGTGCTGACAGCAATAGTGGGGTCTTATGTCTTTTGTCATCATAGTGCTGACAATAATAGTGGGGTCTTATGTCTTTTGTCATCATAGTGCTGACAATAATAGTGGGTTCTTATGTCTTATGTCATCATAGTGCTGACAGTAATAGTGGGGTCTTGTGTCTTTTGTCATCATAGTGCTGACAATAATAGTGGGTTCTTATGTCTTATGTCATCATAGTGCTGACAGTAATAGTGGGGTCTGATGTCTTTTGTCATCATAGTGCTGACAATAATAGTGGGTTCTTATGTCTTATGTCATCATAGTGCTGACAGTAATAGTGGGGTCTTATGTTTTATGTAACCATAGTTCTGACAGTAATGATGACAATAATAGTGGGGTCTTATGTCTTTTGTCATAGTGGTGACAATAATAGTGGGGTCTTATGTCTTTTGTCATCATAGTGCTGACAATAATAGTGGGTTCTTATGTCTTATGTCATCATAGTGCTGACAGTAATAGTGGGGTCAGATATCTTATGTAATTATAGTGCTGACAGTAACAGCGGGGTCTGATGTCATATATAGTCATAGTGATGACAATGATAGCGGGGTCTTATGTCTTATGTAATCATAGTGATGACAATGATAATGGGTCTTATGTCTTATATAACCATAGTGCTGACAGTAATAGTGAGGTCTTATGTCTTATGTAATCATAGTGATGACAATGATAGTGGGGTCTTATGTCTTATGTAATCATAGTGATGACAATGATAGTGGGGTCTTATGTCTTATATAACCATAGTGGTGACACCAGTATTAATACACACAAATCCTTCGTTAATCATGCACACACCACACGGGTCTAGCAACACCAAACAAAACCACAAAGACCAAGCACACGAGCAGCACGCACAACACACAACACACACACACACCAGCAGCACCAAGCACACACACACACACCACACCACACAGACACACACACACACACACACGACCACACACACAACACACCATAGCACAACACACATACACTACACACAACACACCACACACACACCCACACACACACACCACACCACACACACACACACACACACACACACACCACACACACACCACACCACACACCACACACACAACACACACACACACACACACACACACAACACACACACACACACACACAAACACACACACACACACACACACACACACACACACACACACACAACACACACACACACACACACACACACACACACACAACCACACACACACACACACAACACAGCACAACACAACACCACAAACACACACACACCACACACACACACAACACACACACACACACACACACATTTCACACACACACACACACACACACACACACACACACACACACACACATCACAACACACACACACACACACACACACACACACACACCACACACACACACACACACACACACACACACACACACACACCACACACACACACACACACACACACACACACACACACACACACACACATCACACACACACACACACACACACACACACACACACACACACACACACACACACACAAACACACACACACACACACACACACACACACACACACACACACACACACACCACACACATACACACACACAACACACACACACACACACCACACACACACACACACACATATTCACAACACACACACAACAACACACACACACAACAACACACACACACACACACACACACCACACACACACACACACACACGTATTTCCTTGAGTCAGGCCGGAGACAGCTGGAAGTGTTGGGAGTAAAGAGACAGAGAGGAGGCTGTGACTGGAAGGAAGACAAAGTCGGAGCATGTCGCATAGAGATGGAGATTGTTCCAGACGACAGGACCAGTGAGTGAAACAGCGCTGTCCTTGAAGGTTCTGGCGTCTGTTTGCAAAAGGAACTACGCCATTATCAGCAGAGGAGCGGCGAGTGCGTGAGGGGATGTCCAGTTGAAGTCAGCAAGGCCAGGAGGAGCAGTGCGCCTGTCACACTGTAGCAGATGCATAGCTACAGTCTTTGCTCCTCGTCACTATCCCCACGTCTCTCCGCTTTCCTCCCTTCTTAACCCCCCCCCCCCCCCCCCCCCCCCCCCCCCCCCCCCCCCCCCCCCCCCCCCCGCCACCCGCCACCCGTAACAGAGTTAAAGGTGTCCCAACATAGACAGTATTAGAAACCATGTCTGCTTGGATATCATCGCTGTCTTGTTTACTAGATTAACTGCTATATCGATTGATCCTTGTGTTGCTGCTATACCTGCGCGTTTCATTTCAACACAGAATGTTTCCGAAGTTTGGTCGCTCATCTCCTGCTTTAGCCTAATTGCAGGTATTCACAATACACTCTGTATGTTCTGTCTACAAGCGAAGTACGCCACAACATGACACCAACTAATGTATACACTAATGTATACACTATGAAAAATCGAAACGACTTAATAAACCTGTCACCCCCCACCCTCCCCCCCCCCCCCCCCCCCCCCCCCCCCCTCCCCCCCCCCCCTTTTTATTTTTTTATTTTTATTTTTATTTCTTCAGTGTCATTCAATTCTGCCCTCAACATCCATCTTTTCTCCTCTGAACACCAAATGCCTTGCCTGTGTGCGTGTGTGTTTGCGGTCGTGTGCATGTTGTTGTTGTTGTGTGTGTGTGTGTGTGTGTGTGTGTGTGTGTGTGTGTGTGTGTGTGTGTGTGTGTGTGCGTGTGTGTTGGAAATGATGAGAAAAACGTTGAATGATGTGCTCTAGTGTGTTTGTTTATGTAATCAGCAGGACTTCACTGTGCTCTTCGTTCTGTGTCTATTTTGTCGACCCTATTTTTGTTGTATGGAGCGCTTCGGGCTCACGTTAGGTGTACGCGCCTTGCACACACTCTTTTACATTACACCACTCTCCGTCCCAGTCGCCCAGTCCGCTGAACGCTACTCAAATCTTCATTAGGATTTTACACCACAACATCCACACATAAAATTGTGCCCCTGGTGAACTGTGTGTATCAGCCGGTGAGGTCAATAGGATTTTACACCACAACATCCACACATAAAATTGTGCCACTGGTGAACTGTGTTTATCAGCCGGTGATGTCATTAAGATTTTACACCACAACATCCACGCATAAAATTGTGCCACTGGTGAACTGTGTGTCAGCCGGTGAGGTCATTAGGATTTTACACCACAACATCCACACATAAAATTGTGCCACTGGTGAACTGTGTGTATCAGCCGGTGAGGTCATTAGGATTTTACACCACAACATCCACACATAAAATTGTGCCACTGGTGAACTGTGTGTATCAGCCGGTGAGGTCATTAAGATTTTACACCACAACATCCACACATAAAATGGACTGGTGACCTGTGTGTCAGCCGGTGAGGTCATTAGGATTTTACACCACAACATCCACACATAAAAC
>JABMCL010001586.1:815000-872500 GCA_018857735.1 Alviniconcha marisindica | reverse complement strand
TATTGATGTGAGTGGTGGTGTGTGGTGTGTGTGTGTGTGTGTGTGTGTGTGTGTGTGTGTAGTACTGTCCGAAACCGTCTGTCCATCCGTCTGCTTGTCGTTGTGTCTATTTGTCCGTGCAGCATTGTGGTATACAGGCGTACGTATACGTGTACTCAAAACAGTTAATACAAGCAGTTTGCTTTGTTTTGCACATAATGTCTTTTTCTGCAACCAGTCACTGTTGTTCCTGCCACTAAACCACACATTGACCGGCAGACATCCTGGTGACGCATGCGCTGTTGCCGCGGTTCGGGGCTCGGACTGTGGTGCTGGCTGGAACTTGCTTGGCCACAGTTTTTGTGGCCGCCACTTCCCTGGCTCCCAACATGCTCTTCGTCACTGTCACCCACTGCTTTATAGGTCAGTCTTTCTCCTTCAAGTGACACGGGGTAGACACTTCACTCACCTACGATAACTCTCACCTGTCCATCAAGTGATACACTTCACTCACCTACGATAACTCTCACCTGTACTTCAAGTGATACACTTCACTCACCTACGATAAATCTCACCTGTCCTTCAAGTAATACGGGGTAGACACCTCACTCACCTACGATAACTCTCACCTGTCCATCAAGTGATACACTTCACTCACCTACGATAACTCTCACCTGTCCTTCAAGTGATACGGGGTAGACACTTCACTCACCTACGATAACTCACCTGTCCTGCAAGAGACACAGGGTAGAGACTTCACTCACCTGTCCTACAAGAGACACAGGGTAGACACTTCACTCACCTGTCCTGCAAAAGACACAGGGTAGACACTTCACTCACCTGTCCTACAAGAGACACAGGGTAGACTCTTCACTCACCTGTCCTACAAGAGACACGGGGTAGACACTTCACTCACCTGTCCTGCAAGAGACACGGGGTAGACTTCACTCACCTGTCCTGCAAGAGACACGGGGTAGACTCTTCACTCACCTGTCCTACAAGAGACACAGGGTAGACACTTCACTCACCTGTCCTGCAAGAGACACAGGGTAGACAATTCACTCACCTGTCTTACAAGAAACATAGTGTAGACTGACTACGCTGTGACTCCTACGTTTCTCTGATATACCCGCTGAATTATTGTATAAACTGATTTAACTATATGCGATTTCCATCTTAACTAAAACTGCTCATTTTTTTCTTCTTCTTTAAACAAATGCAGGTACTAATTTATTGATTGGAGGAGTGTTGCTTGCTTGCTTCCTTGATTGTTTGGTCGATTCAGTCAGTCAGAGTCAGTCAGTCAGTCAGTCAGTCAGTCAGTCAGTCAGTCAGTCAGTCAGTCAGTCAGTCAGTCAGTCAGTCAGTCCCACATCGATTCCTAACCGTTGTTGGAGGGTGGGCCGCTTGAAGCCAGTATCTCCCTTCGTATTTTCGTTAATGATACATAGTTTTGGTACTGAACTCTCCAGTTACTCGGGTGTCTTCCAGTCAGTCAGTCATAAAGTGCTTGATCCAGTCGTCTGGTTATGTTCCATCGCTTGTTGCTGTGTTTGGTTGATGTGGTGACCACTGTTCACGCGTGTGACGTGCAGGTGTTGCCCACGCGCTGATGTACGCGCCCAGCGTGACGCTGATGGGCCACTACTTCAACGCCCGCCGCTCCTTCGCCATGGCCGTGGCCAACACCGGCATCAGCGTCTCCGCCCTCATCTTCGCCCCCCTCACTCAGTACCTCATCACCTCATACGGGACTCACGGCGCCCTCCTGCTGGTCGCTGGAATCCAGATGCAGGGCGTGGTCGCTGCCTGTCTGTTGAGACCGGTGTCTTTCTACACCCGCCACAAGCGACCACCCGGCACGGCGAGAGGTTCCGACGGAGGGCGGAGCAGCGACGGTGTCGATCCTGGCGGCGACCGGGAGACGGGTGCTGCGCTCACGCCGCTCCTCCGGCGGAACGTCAGCGATGGCGGGGCCGGCGAAAGGGCCGACACGTCCGGTTTGGAGCGGAAGGAAGTGAGGGCCGGGCTGCTGGACGGGTATGGAGGACCGGCAGTAGACGCGGGTGGTCCCCGGGACCTTCCTTCCGGTGCGTCCTTGCTGTCTTCCTCCCTGCCCGGGAGATGGCAGCCGTGTACTGAACCCGAGAGGTACTTTTCCCAACAAGCGCTGAGCCGGCAGAATCAAGCCTCGACTGTGACGTCACGGAGGACCTACGCTCCCCGACGCAGCTCTCCGTCGGAAGTGCGCATCCACAGCTGCGCGTGCACTGCGTCTCTAACTGACTTGTGCGCAGCCTCTTCCGTAAACGTCACGACAGTCACGTTACCCATTTCGTCAAAGCATCGCGGTCCGAACCATTCTGAGACAGAAGACGAGTCTTCAGACAGCAGTGGATGTAGCCGTCGATGTTTATCTGTGATGGCCAACATTTTTGACTTGTCCTTGTTCAGAAACTGGTTGTTCCTCTTGATCATCGCTTACTTGCCCTTCGGCTTGTGTTCTGGCTTCTTCGGCTTCTACTTCCCGTCACTTGGGGTAGGTGACTCAACGTCACTTGGGGTAGGTGACAGAACGTCACTTGGGGTAGGTGACTCAACGTCACTTGGGGTAGGTGACAGAACGTCACTTGGGGTAGGTGACTGAACGTCACTTGGGGTACGTGACTGAACGTCATTTGGGGTAGGTGACTGTAGGTGACACAACGTCACTTGGGGTAGGTGACTGAACGTCACTTGGGGTAGGTGACAGAACGTCACTTGGGGTAGGTGACTGAACGTCACTTGGGGTAGGTGACTGAACGTCACTTGAGGTAGGTGACTGAACGTCACTTAGGGTAGGTGACTAAACGTCACTTGGGGTAGGTGACTGTAGGAAAATGAATGTCACTTGGGGTAGGTGACAGAACGTCACGTGGGGTGGGTGACTCAACGTCACTTGGGGTAGGTGACAGAACGTCACTAGGGGTAGGTGACAGAACGTCACTTGGGGTAGGTGACTGTAGGTGACAGAACGTCACGTGGAGTAGGTGACTCAATGTCACTTGGGGTAGGTGACTCAACGTCACGTGGGGTAGGTGACTCAACGTCACGTGGGGTAGGTGACTGCACGTCATTTGGGGTAGGTGACTCAACGTCACTTGGGGTAGGTGACTGCACGTCACGTGGGGTAGGTGACTCAACGTCACTTGGGGTAGGTGACTCAACGTCACTTGGAGTAGGTGACTGTAGGCAAATGACTGTCGCTTGGGGTAGGTAACTGAACGTCACTTGGGGTAGGTGACAGTGTCACTTGGGGTAGGTGACTGGACGTCACTTGGGGTAGGTGATTGAACGTCACTTGGGGTAGGTGACTCAACGTCATTTGGGTGGTAGGTGACTCAACGTCACTTGGGGTAGGTGACTGTAGGCAAATGAATGTCACTTGGGGTAGGTGACAGAACGTCACTTGGGGTGGGTGACTGAACGTCACTTGGGGTAGGTGACTGAACGTCACGGGTGGGGTAGGTGACAGAACGTCACTTGGGGTAGGTGACTGAACGTCATTTGGGTGGTAGGTGACTCAAAGTCACTTGGGGTAGGTGACTCAACGTCACTTGGGGTAGGTGACTGAACGTCACTTGGGGTAGGTGACAGAACGTCACTTGGGGTAGGTGACAGAACGTCACTAGGGGTAGGTGACAGAACGTTCACGGTGGTAGGTGACTCAATGTCACTTGGTAGTGGGGTGACTCAACGTCACTTGGGGTAGGTGACAGAACGTCACGTGGGGTAGGTGACAGAACGTCACTTGGGGTAACTGGTGACAGAACGTCACTGGGGTAGGTGACTCAATGTCACTTGTGGTAGGTGACTCAACGTCACTTGGGGTAGGTGACTCAACGTCACTTGGGGTAGGTGACAGAACGTCACTTGGGGTAGGTGACAGAACGTCACTTGGGGTAGGTGACAGAACGTCACGTGGGGTAGGTGACTCAACGTCACTTGTGGTAGGTGACTCAATGTCACTTGGGGTAGGTGGTCAACGTCACTTGGGGTAGGTGACAGAACGTCACTTGGGGTAGGTGACAGAACGTCACTTGGGGTAGGTGACAGAACGTCACTTGGGGTAGGTGACATGAACGTCATTTGGGTGGTAGGTGACTCAATGTCACTTGTGGTAGGTGACTCAACGTCACTTGGGGTAGGTGACAGAACGTCACGTGGGGTAGGTGACAGAACGTCACGTGGGGTAGGGTGACAGAACGTCACTTGGGGTAGGTGACAGAACGTCACGTGGGGTAGGTGACAGAATGTCACTTGGGGTAGGTGGCAAACGTCACTTGGGGTAGGTGACAGAACGTCACGTGTGGTAGGTGACTCAATGTCACTTGGAGTAGGTGGCTCAACGTCACTTGGGGTAGGTGACAGAACGTCACGTGGGGTAGGTGACAGAACGTCACTTGGGGTAGGTGACAGAACGTCACTTGGGGTAGGTGACAGAACGTCACGTGTGGTAGGTGACTCAATGTCACTTGGAGTAGGTGACTCAACGTCACTTGGGGTAGGTGACAGAACGTCACGTGGGGTAGGTGACAGAAACGTTCACTTGGGGTAGGTGACAGAACGTCACGGGGTAGGTGACAGAACGTCACTTGTGGTAGGTGACTCAACGTCACTTGGGGTAGGTGACAAACGTCACTGGGGTAGGTGACAGAACGTCACTTGGGGTAGGTGACAGAACGTCACTTGGGGTAGGTGACAGAACGTCACTGGGGTAGGTGAATCAGAAGTACCACTCATGGTGTCCGTAGTGGGTAGGTGACTCAATGTCACTTGGGGTAGGTGGCTCAACGTCACTTGGGGTAGGTGACAGAACGTCACGTGTGGTAGGTGACTCAATGTCACTTGGAGTAGGTGGCTCAACGTCACTTGGGGTAGGTGACAGAACGTCACGTGGGGTAGGTGACTCAAGTCACTTGGGGTAGGTGGCCAAACGTCACTTGGGGTAGGTGACAGAACGTCACGTGTGGTAGGTGACTCAATGTCACTTGGAGTAGGTGGCTCAACCTCACTTGGGGTAGGTGGCTCAGCGTCACTTGGGGTAGGTGACTGTAGGCAAATAAACGTTGCTTGGGGTAGATGACTGAACGTCACTTGGGGTAGGTGACAGAATGTCACTTGGGGCAGGTGACTGAATGTCACTTAGGGTAGGTGACAGAATGTCACTTGGGGTAAATGACTGTAGGTGACTGAAGGTCACTTGGGGTTGGTGACTGTAGGTGACTGAACGAGCGAGTGTGTGAGTAATGATTAGCTGGTGAGTGTGTAGGTTAATTAGAGAGAGAGAGAGAGAGAGAGAGAGAGAGAGAGAGAGAGAGAGAGAGAGAGAGAGAGAGAGAGAGAGAGGCTTACTGATTGGTTTTTAACGCCTGTCAATCGCGTATGTATGCTAATAATAATAAGGATAGCAATAATGCCACCAGGCATGTGCCCTGTGTAATACTGACCATCTGAAGGAGATGAAATGCAGCTAGGAAATCTAGGCCTGCACATAGCGACAGTCCACAACACTAGTGACAAAGTCGGTCACATGGTTTAATTACTTAGTGACCAGTGCTAAAATCTGCGGTGTAAGCAGCTCCACGTCATTGCAGTCGTTAGCAGCCCCCCCCCCCCCCCCCCCCCCCTTATGTTTTGACTGCTTCACGTCATTAGAAGACGCCCCAACCCCCCCACCCCACCCCCACCTCCCACCCGTTGTTATGTTTGATGCTCGTCGTTAGAAGACGCCCCCCCCCCCCCCCCCCCCCCCCTTTCGTTTGATTGATGTTTTCCTTCTTCTTTTTTGTTGTTGTTGTTTTTTCTTCCACCGTTGCGCTGTAATGGGCTTTGTGCTCAGATCTGGAGAGAGATATATTGCACATAAACCTACTACTACTACTACTACTACTACTACTACTACTACTACTGTTACTACTACTACTGCTGCTGCTACTACTAGCATGATTAGTTGTAGATGCACGAAAGAGATAAAGAGTTTCCCTTGCAGACAGACTAGGAAAGTTCTAGGGGAGGTGTTCAGTTGGAAAGAAGCAGCACCCTCCTTCCGATCTACACCTACTCACGCTCCATACCTGCGCCTTGCTCACCTTTTGTTACGCTCACATTGCTACAGATAGGGGAAAGCACCACTGCCTCACTGTCCCACCTTTGTCCGCGTGACAGGTGAGCAACGGCTTGTCGCGGCCAGACGCAGCGCTGTTGATGACGGTGGTGGGCGCTGTGGACCTGGTCAGCCGGCTGTGTCTGGGTTACCTGGCTGACCTCAACCTGGTCAAGCGAACGCACCTGGTTGCCATCTGCATGGCCCTCATTGCCCTGGCTGCTCAGTTCACCAGGTAGGCTGTTTCTGATAGTTCACCAGGTAGGCTGTTTCTGATAGTTCACCAGGTAGGCTGTTCCTGCTCAGTTCATAAGGTAGGCTGTTACTGTTCAGTTCATAAGGTAGGCTGTTCCTGCTCAGTTCACCAGGTAGGCTGTTCCTGTTCAGTTCACCAGGTAGGCTGTTCCTGCTCAGTTCACCAGGTAGGCTGTTCCTGCTCAGTTCACCAGGTAGGCTGTTCCTGCTCAGTTCACCAGGTAGGCTGTTCCTGCTCAGTTCATAAGGTAGGCTGTTCCTGCTCAGTTCACCAGGTAGGCTGTTCCTGCTCAGTTCACCAGGTAGGCTGTTCCTGTTCAGTTTACCAGGTAGGCTGTTCCTGTTCAGTTTACCAGGTAGGCTGTTCCTGTTCAGTTTATCAGGTAGGCTGCTCAGTTCACCAGGTAGGCTTCTCCTGCTCAGTTCACCGGGTAGGCTTGTTCCTGTTCAGTTTATCAGGTAGGCTGCTCAGTTCACCAGGTAGGCTGTTCCTGTCAGTTCATAAGGTAGGCTGTTCCTGTTCAGTTTATCAGGTAGGCTGTTCCTGTTCAGTTTATCAGGTAGCGCCTTTCATTTATCAGGTAGGCTGCTCAGTTCACCAGGTAGGCTGTTCCTGATCAGTTCATAAGGTAGGCTGTTCCTGTTCAGTTTATCAGGTAGGCTGCTCAGTTCACCAGGTAGGCTGTTCTTGCTCAGTTCATAAGGTAGGCTGTTCCTGTTCAGTTTATCAGGTAGGCTGCTCAGTTCACCAGGTAGGCTGTTCCTGATCAGTTCATAAGGTAGGCTGTTACTGTTCAGTTTACCAGGTAGGCTGCTCAGTTCACCAGGTAGGCTGTTCCTGATCAGTTCATAAGGTAGGCTGTTACTGTTCAGTTTACCAGGTAGGCTGCTCAGTTCACCAGGTAGGCTGTTCCTGCTCAGTTCATAAGGTAGGCTGTTCCTGCTCAGTTCACCAGGTAGGCTGCTCAGTTCACCAGGTAGGCTGTTCCTGATCAGTTCACCGGGTAGGCTGCTCAGTTCACCAGGTAGGCTGCTCAGTTCACCAGGTAGGCTGCTCAGTTCACCAGGTAGGCTGCTCAGTTCACCAGGTAGGCTGTTCCTGATCAGTTCACCAGGTAGGCTGCTCAGTTCACCAGGTAGGCTGTTCCTGATCAGTTCACCAGGTAGGATGCTCAGTTCACCAGGTAGGCTGCTCAGTTCACCAGGTAGGCTGCTCAGTTCACCAGGTAGGCTGCTCAGTTCACCAGGTAGGCTGTTCCTGATCAGTTCACCAGGTAGGCTGCTCAGTTCACCAGGTAGGCTGCTCAGTTCACCAGGTAGGCTGCTCAGTTCACCAGGTAGGCTGGTCAGTTCACCAGGTAGGCTGCTCAGTTCACCAGGTAGGATGGTCGTGCTCATTGCTGATACACCGAGTTAAATCATTTCCCAAGATTATTGGATGTTACCCGAAAACAAGGTTATAATATCGACCAGAAGGAGCGACTGAAGCTACCAATGATCGTCTCTTTTGTTCAGTCTTAACTACACTGATCGTTTATCGCTTGTTTTTTCTCCCTGCCAGGTTCTACACAAACTTCGGTCTGCTGGCGATGTTCGCCGTGTTCTACGGCCTGTTCGGCGGGGCGTGTCAGAACCTGATGGTGGTGGTCATCATTGACCTGCTGGGGCTGGCGCAACTGGGCAAGGCCATGGGGCTCGTGTTGCTCGTCAACGCCGTCTTCATGTCCTTCACACACACCATCATCGGTAGGAGCGGTCGCCACATCACTACGCTGTACAGTTAGTTGCTGCTGCATGCTTCTCTCGGCGCTTCGTTGTTGGGATGTCGGGCGCCGGTCCCTGAAGGGAGACACGGGGTCCCTCGTGATCCGTGTTCCGCCTGTTACGTCCAGCGCTGACCGCCTCGACCCTTCTCTTTCCCCCTCTGTCCGCTCTCTTTCCCCCTCTGTCCGCTCTCTTTCCCCCACTGTCCGCTCTGCTTCCGCTAATGACGTGTGTGTGTGTGTGTGTGTGTGTGTGGTGCGTGCGTGCGTGCGTGCGTGCGTGCGTGCGTGCGTGCGTGTGTGTGTGTGTGTGTGTGTGTGTGTGTGTGCGTGCGTGCTGTGCGTGCGTGCGTGCGTGTGTGTGTGTGTGTGTGTGTGTGTGTGTGTGTATGTGTGTGTGTGTGTGTGTGTGTGTGTTGTGTGTGTGTGTGTGTGTCAGTGTGTGTGTGTGTGTATTTGTGTGTATGTGTGTGTGCACTATTTCCAGGGGCGCTGGCGGACCTGACGGGCTCTTTCGTCGTCCCCTTCAGCTACGTGGGTGCCTGTGTCTTCACCTCTGCCGCCATTCTGCTGCTGGAGCCTCTGGCTAGGCGTCTACAGACAGCACGCAGTACAACTTGACGCGGATGTCGACAGTGGAGGGTCACCAGTGGATGTCTCACCCACCCCATCTCGGATTGTTGAAGGGTCATTTATTCGATTTTTGTAATGATAATATTGTTCAAATATCTATTCGGAAAGGTAGACCTGTTGTTTGTCACCTTAATAACCGGAGATAAGTCCAGTCTACCTTTCTTTTTCACGGTTGTACCCTATAATAATAACTATGCTTTGTTTTTGTTTTTATGAAGCGCAAACGTAAAAGCGCAAAAGCTCTTCGAAAATGTATGCCTGATGTTCTTGTCTGTATATGTTGTTTTATGCCTGATGTTTGTGTCTGTACATGTCGTTTTATGCCTGATGTTTGTGTCTGTACATGTCGTTTTATGCCTGATGTTTGTGTTTGTATATGTTATTTTATGCCTTATGTTTGTGTCTGTATATGTTGTTTTATGCCTGATATTTATGTCTGCATATGCTGTTTTATGCCTGATATTTCTGTCGGCATACGCTGTTTTATGCCTGATATTTCTGTCTGTATATGTTGTTTTATGGCTGATATTTCTGTCTGTATATGTTGTTTTATGCCTGATATTTCTGTCTGAATATGTTGTTTTATGCCCGATATTTCTGTCTGTATATGTTGTTTTATGCCTGATATTTCTGTCTGTATATGTTGTTTTATGCCTGATATTTCTGTCTGTATATGTTGTTTTCCACTTGTGCGAGGATTGCGTTTGTAGATTTGACTTGCGAAAAGGTTTACTTACGGGGAAAGATTTGAAATGTGCGTTTACTTATGAAGGACTTTGATCGTCCTGGGTGACCATGTGCGTTACCGGGACGTTTCAATAAGACTACCACAAGATGTTTAGTTTGCATTATTGTTTTGATGTGTCTAGTTTATAGTTATTCGTATGATCTGCACACCCATAAGAACATGCACCTAGCCATAGCAGTACACAGTGACATGCGTGATGGGAGCAATAGGTGCACACAGACAGACACACACAAACACACGCGCGCGCGCGCGCGCGCACTTACTCACGCACGCACGCACACAGTGGTACACACACACACAATGGCACACACACACACAGTGGCACACACACACACACACACACACGCACACACACACACAGTGGCACACACACACACACACACACACACACGCACACACACACACAGTGGCACACACACACACACAGTGGCACACACTGACACACAGTGGCACACACACACACACACACACACACACACACACACACACACACACACACGCGCGCGCATGCACGCACGCACGCACGCACGCAAACACATAGATGTCCATATACTGCAATAAAAACTGAGGTCACTGATTTCTCATACACTGGACTTATTAGTATCAAAGGACAGTGAACATTCTGAAGAAACCCTTTCTTTCCGTATTCATACGCGCGAACATGTGTGTGGGGGTGTGTGCGTGCGTGCGTGCGCGCGTGCGTGCGCGCGTGCGTGCGTTTGTGTTTGTGTGTGTGTGTGTGTGTGTGTGCGTGTGTGTGTTGTTAGGACAACCAATCGCTAGTTCAAGTCTTGGAGAAGAAAAGAGGAAAGAAAAAGGGACAGAAGCATATAAACACCAAAGTGGTCTGTGGTATATAAACACCAAAGTGGTCTGTGGTATATAAACACCAAAGTGGTCTGTGGTATATATAATTGTGAGATTCCTGTTTTGCGTGGTAAAATGAGTCAAGCTGACGTCACAGCCGGTGCAGAAGCTCAAGGCAGTGCGTACTGTTTTGTTTCTATTTTGGACCACCCCTGGCATACATATATATCGGTCAGTCTTCTTTCACAAAAGCTGCAACTGGTGAGCATGCAGATTAGAGACACGAGTCAAGGGCACTTCGCTGGTAAAGCGGTCTGTGCATTGAGGAGACGAAGCCTTGTCGGAGCCGACAGTCTCTCAAGTCACTCCACCCGCAGTCGACACGATAAACGTGACTGTGGTGAGAACAGGTGGAATGTCGAACTGTGGGGTGAACGGATCGAATGACGAACTGTGGGGTCCCAGTGTCGAATGATGCCAGTACTGCTGTGCGCATGTCAACGTCCGACGTTGACGGAAAAGAGGAAAAAGGCAGACAGGACTGAAGGTAGCACACACATGCACGCAACACTCGTGCAGAAGGTCCAGTAACGCCGTTTGTCAATCACTCTGACTGCAACACGGCTTTTCCTTGCCTCTGCTGCCTCACAGTGCTGTCCTTAACACAGTGTTCACCAGTTGTTTACAGGATGTCACAGTGCTGTCCTTAACACAGTGTTCACCCGTTGTTTATAGGATGTCACAGTGCTGTCCTTAACACAGTGTTCACCCGTTGTTTATAGGATGTCACAGTGCTGTCCTTAACACAGTGTTCACCCGTTGTTTATAGGATGTCACAATGCTGTCCTTAACAGTGTTCACCCGTTGTTTATAGGATGTCACAGTGCTGTCCTTAACACAGTGTTCACCCGTTGTTTATAGGATGTCACAGTGCTGTCCTTAATACAGTGTTCACCCGTTGTTTATAGAATGTCACAGTGCTGTCCTTAATACAGTGTTCACCCGTTGTTTATAGGATGTCACAATGCTGTCCTTAACAGTGTTCACCCGTTGTCTATAGAATGTCACAATGCTGTCCTTAACCGTGTTCCCCCGTTGTCTATAGAATGTCACAATGCTGTCCTTAACAGTGTTCACCCGTTGTCTATAGGGTGTCACAATGCTGTCCTTAACAGTGTTCACCCGTTGTCTATAGGGTGTCACAATGCTGTCCTTAACAGTGTTCACCCGTTGTCTATAGAATGTCACAATGCTGTCCTTAACCGTGTTCCCCCGTTGTCTATAGGAGGTCACAATGCTGTCCTTAACAGTGTTCCCCCGTTGTCTATAGGGTGTCACAATGCTGTCCTTAACAGTGTTCCCCCGTTGTCTATAGGGTGTCACAATGCTGTCCTTAACAGTGTTCACCCGTTGTCTATAGGAGGTCACAATGCCGTACTTCACAATGTGCGCCAACTATGTTTATATGACGTCATAACGCTGTCCTTCACACAGTGCTCCAATGTTGTTTATATGACGTCATAACGCTGTCCTTCACAAAGTGCGCCAAGGTTGTTTATATGACGCCATAACGCTGTCCTTCAGAAAGTGTTCCATGGTTGTTTATATGACGTCATAACGCTGTCCTTCACAATGTGCTCCAAGGTTGTTTATATGACGTCATAACGCTGTCCTTCACAAAGTGTTCCAAGGTTGTTTATATGACGTCATAACGCTGTCCTTCACTGCATAGTGTCATCTACAATCATGCACTGTCATCAGCCGATTTGCTGTCGACAGCAATGTGGCTTCGTCATTCACATTCAGCAAATCAAACCGCACAACAAAGACAAGCTTATTCTTACAGCATGAAGTGCTCCAACGGTGGGAATTCTGGCTACTGACCGAAGTCTGCAGAGGCCGTCAAACTGAGTCTTTGTCTGCCCCCCTGTCCATCACAAAGTCTGTGACGTACGCTCTATGTAACGGTCTGTTTTGATAATGGTGTAACCGGTGACGGCGGTTCCGCTGGTCTGTTGGATGATGGCGCAGCGACGGACAGCTGGCCACATCCTTCCGACTGCCGTCAGACCTCAAGCCGGCGCCGCCACCAGTCGGCACCAGTCGGCAGTGGCCAACAGCGCGGCACGGAAACCCATCATCAGCAGAACGTCAGACAAGGCATACAGGACGGCGTGCGATTTGTCGATCAGTGCGAGTCAGACCGACCCACTGAGTCAGTGCGAGTCAGATTCAGTGAGAGTCAGACCGTCCCACTGAGTCAGTGCGAGCCAGATTCAGTGCGAGTCAGACCGTCCCACTGAGTCAGTGCGAGTCAGACCGTCCCACTGAGTCAGTGCGAGTCAGATTCAGTGCGAGTCAGACCGTCCCGCCACTGAGTTCGTGCGAGTCAAAGTCAGCGTGAGTCAGATCGGCCAACAGGGTCAGTGCGAGTAGGACCGGCCCACTGAGCATGCGAGTCACAGCCAGTGCGAGTCAGACCGTCCTACGGAGTCAGTGCGAGTCAGACCGTCCTACGGAGTCAGTGCCGGTCAGACCGTACCAGTGAGTCAGTGTAAGTCAGACCGACCTACTGAGTCGACTCAGTGTGAGTCAGAGTCAGTGCGAGTTAGACTGGTCTACTGAGTCAGTGTGAGTCAGGGCCAGAGCGAGTCAGACCGTCCCAGTGAGTCAGTGCGTGTCAGACCGTCCCAGTGAGTCAGTGCGAGTCAGACAGTCCCGGTGAGTCAGTGCAGGATTACTCCAGCCCCCATCCGGGCCCGCAGCTCCAGGGGCCGAAGCACAAAGACCAACGTCAAACACGCCAGAACAACACTGATGTAGGCTACCTGCACTCTTCTTCAGTCCTGTCAGCGACCCGACTAGTCGGAACTCTTTTCCCACAGACTGCTCCTTTGGCCGCGACCCCCCTGCCTTCAGATCGGCACCGAAGCCGGGATGCTGGACGGACTCTTGGCCTAAACTGAGACACGACCCAGATTCAGTGATCTTTGAAACCAGTTTTTAACCCAACCACTGACAGATTCAGTGATCAATGATCTTTTAAACCAGTTTTTAACCCACCAACAGATTCAGTGATCTTTTAAACCAGCTTGTAACCCAACCACATCATATTCACTGATCTTTTAAACTGACTGGTTTTTAACACAACAACAGATTCACTTATCTTTTAAACTTTAACCCAACGGCGGCACTGAGATTCACTGATCCTTTAAACCACAGATTCACTGACTATCTTTTAAACCAAGTTAACCCAACCACATATTCACTATCTTTTAAACTTTAACCCAGCCACTGACCAGCTGAGCAATCAGTTGATGGAGACCCGCTGTAAACGAGTGAGTTGCTAGGCCTACCGACTTTTCCGGCTACGGCAGTGTTCGCGGCACGCAACCTCTCCCACTGAGTCAGTTCCGGCGGCGGCCGTGTGGCACAACCTGACGGTTTGAACCGCGGGCTTGCGAAAACAAAGCCCGTCTTGTGCGAAAGAAAGGTCAAAGTGACACAGATGGCGCTGGGATCAGCCCGGTGTAGTGTCCCTTGCTTTGGCCGCTCCTGACCCCCCCCCCCCCATATTGTTTAGAGTTCTTTCTTGTTTTATATTTGAAACTATACCAAACATTGACTCAAACGACGATCGGCTACCGACCCGCGGCTACCCCGGGCAGAATGAGTGAAGTTGTGACTAGAGCCATAACCAAAAACGCACAATACCATGCGAGCGCAGTGACTCAGTCTGCTCGAGAGCGGAGAATAGCGCTAAAATATATATATATTATATATATATATATAACATTCGCGGCCACCGGCCGCTGAGGGCATTCGGCAACCACTGCCAACGGCCACTGAGAGCATTCAGCAACGACTCAGTCCGTGGGCCGCGCCAGACGACGCCGTTTAGCGGTAAACTGACTGACTGGGAAGACCGGCATTTAGGCTGTTTGAATGAATGAATGAATGAACATTTATATATGGCGCCGCGCCGCCGCCCTACGCGGGGGAGGGAGGGAGGGGGGGGGGAGGAGGGGAGGGCAGGGGGAGGGGGGGAGGGCAGGGGGGGGGGGGGGGAGGGCAGGGGGGAGGGGGGGGGCGGAACGGCAAGAGTAATTTGTCCTTGACTGAAAGGTTGCCCCTTTGCCCCTTCACCCCAACAAAGTCAAGGTCATCTTGGCCCGGGGATGAAAATCGCTTTGCGGCAGGACTTGTTGCGACATTCGTCACTTGCTGTACATGACTAGTCCATTCACGACTGACCTCACGTGGTTCACGTGCTGCCCATGTCATAGTCTCCATACGTGGGCGCTGCAGTGTTTGGCACTGGTTGAGTGAGTTTAGCGGTGTTGTACTCAATTGTCAGTCAGTCACGCTTTCTCGCTCGACTCGTCAGTCATCAGTTTACACTGACGGATGCCATTGCTCATCCAAACCGGAATACTTGTTAACGCTTTAATTGTTCAGTCAAACGGCGGCCATTATTCAGTGTCATGGGTCAGGACACTCAGTTGTGAATCCAGCGGAACATCGCTGATGCCGGACAGTGTTCTTCGGCATTGGCGAACTCGAACTCGAAACACGGTCTGTCGGTTTAGGTTCAGTGAATCAGTCTAAACCTAACTGGCAACTAGTCTTTGCTAAACTACTGCACTGAGTGAAAATTGTGGCGACTGGATGCGTGGATGTAGGTTGGATATCTATATACACAGCGGATCAGTGACAGGAGGCGCACACAACACAAGCGCTGCTTTACTGTAGGAAGTAGAGAGCGCAAGCAGTACCGAGCAGACGACAATCGCATCTGTAGGCGGCCTGCAGCGGAAGCGCTTGACTCGTGACAATGTGCAAAACCGAAGGGGTCATACCGCGTCCATGGGGCCAGACCTGTGTTCGTGCGCGCGTCAGTGTGTAGCTGGAAGCAGCCTCAAAGAGAAGGGAAGCGGCAGACTCGGCCATTTTATGTCCTCCACTCCCCCGCCCCCCCCCTTTTTTTTTTTTCTTTTCTTTTTTTAAAACTGAAATTACAGGGCATTGGCATTGAGATATACATGGAAGCATGAACGGTTGAGTTAGTGAAATGCAGGCTGCCTACAGTTCATACAGCACTTACCATCCGGCCGTTTGTAAAATTGTTCTCGGTGGAAATGCATCTTCAGTAAAATTTAATTCAACTTCACTGTTCACAAATCTGAAACAGAACGAGGCCCAGAGCGCTCGTGCAGAATCAACATACTGTACTGACAAGGGAGTTAATTAGCGCTTAATAAACTCTGACGGAGTTTATGTACCTCAGTTGTAGTGACTCGACACGCATGCTAGGTGAGAGTTACCGTAGGCGACTTAGGTCTTTGTTGTTGTACATGTGCTACGTATTTCGAGCGCAGATTAACTCCCTTGTGTGTTGATTCTTCACTATTCACAGTTCTAGATATGTAGGGGGGAAAAACTGAGACAAACGTACGAAATAAATTTGAAGAGGGTAACAACACTAAGTATACACCGTCTGGGAAATCCATTCACCGGAAACCGAAATGATGTTGCAAAAAATTTACGAGACGTGTGTTTTGACTGTACGGCGTTTAGAGTCGAAAACACGACACGAATGTAACACAAAAGGGGAGAACAAATCAGTGTGTTTTCAATTTATGTTAGGTGGCAAGGTCTTCCTAGGCTTTGTGATCAATTGCGATTGGTGACCGCAGTTTCCAAGTGCGTGGTCTGTCACACGTGTCGCAGAAGGCAATGACGAATTGTCAGTCGTTCTGACGGCAGTCGCGGCTTCAGTTAGGCTCTTGTAGATTACCGTCAGACTGATGCAATGCTACAACGTGATCGGGCTGTCAAATCACAGTATAACAGCTGATGTGCCAACGCCGCAAAAGACTTCTAATTCTCAGCCAAAACGAAATGTTGATTATAAATAGGCTTAGCTAGAGTTATCACTCCTTCACAGTCTCAGTCCTTGTAGTGGAAGGGCTCCAGGTTTAAACAAAAAGATCGTTGGTATTTCCAGGTAGAGTGCTCAATAGAAACTGACCAAACCTTTTTATTCTCGCGTGAATCGGGTTGCCATTTGATTTTGAAAGGAGCAGTTCATCACTGAGCGGCGTTTTGGACAGCGTATTATTACGGAGATTGGCAAAGATGACTCGACATGTAAAACCCTCCACCCTCTCCACCCTCTTCATCTGGATTTGTTTGTGCTGCTCCAGTCAGGTGACTTCAGCCAGAAATAATTCAGAAATAAGTTCAGTGTTTTGGAGGGCAATAGGCACAACGACCTTAGGCGAACTTCTTGGTGGAACAGCCACCAGCGGCACTTTGAACAGCCAATGCTTAGACTTGAATGATAGCTATGGAAGCTTGAAGTCTTGTCTCCAACATCAGGTAAGTGCAATGTACATTTTGTGAAAATTCCAGTGTTTGATATTTTAAATAAAATACATGATTAAATCACAAACACACACATGGGCGCATGCACACATGTATTCATAATTATATATTCTATAATTTATAGTGATTATATTATGTATGCATGTTTTGTGTATAATTTGATTACACAACACATACACACACACACACATGCACATGCATGCACACATACACACACACACACATCACAGTTCACACACACACACACACACACACACACACACACAAAAGGGTAGGGGGGCCCCACAAAATGCTGCATTAAAATAAAACATAGTTGCTATTTATAAATTATATATTGTTTTAATTCTTGTTTCACCAAAGAAATTAATTTTGAACATTATGATTATGATGTCTTGTTACTTGTAAGTTGTATTTAAAAAAGACTAAAACATGCTCAAGGATGACTGGTACTGTGGTTAGTGGTAGCACTCTAAAACAAGACCCAAACACATAGTTAAACAGAATGCTAATAAACTGGACATTTTCTGGGTAAGCCCCTTTTTCAATTAGTGACAAAACAACAGTGAAACAACAGTTAAGCGATGATAAATGAAAATGTACATGTATGCTTAATGACAGTTTATCCAGGTGTAGTTGGGGTGTGTTGAAAACTTGAATGCGTGGAGTATTTTGGAAAAATCACACCCCAAATATTATAAGTTCCTTCAGTGTATTCGATTTTTGAGAATTTGTAAAGTGTTGAATTTTGTGTGTGTACTACGACTAGTACTACTACAGTACTACTGCTGCTACAGTACTAACTGCACATGATAGATATTACATGTGGCACTTTATTGTGTGACACATTCTGAAGATGATAACTAAATTAAAAATTACATTTAGTGATTTACCAGTGTAGCAGCTGTTGGCAGTAGTACTTTTTTCTTGGCAAATGAATCATGTCAATGCGAACCAAGAGCCTAGCTGTAAGATCAAATGATAATTTGTATTGATTGAACATTAATCAGTGTATTATTACAATTAAGGAGTGGGGCTAATAATATTTGTATGTATTGATATTTGACACGATTCTGATTACGTTTGGCACGCTCAGATACATTATCATTAATAGTATTACTACTAGTACTACTGTACTAGTAGTAATTTATTAATAGTAATATTCAGCACAGTGTGCGTGGTTTAGTGATTGGCTTGAACTTTAAATATCTTCAGTGTTGCCCATATTGTGTCCTGTTCTGTTTCTCGTTGTACTTTAGTACTAAGAAGTACAGTAAAGTTTAACTAGTAGTAAGTAGCAGGGCTCCCATTAGCGAGTATTTTAAGGTCCCTTCAACATTTATAGGGTCCCTGGGCAGTTTATTAAAGGGTCAAGTCTGATATGAAACAGCAGCAGTGCAGAAACATTTTGCTTTGCATATATTATATATATATATATATATATGATTCCCTTTCTTTTGTCCTTTATATCAGTTCTGGGTTCAGTTCTGTTAGACAGTGTCACTTTTAGTTGTACACTTTTACTTTTTTTAGGTATGTTAGCTCACTAACACTAACACTGTAACAGTAAGTTAACAAAGTAAAAAAAAATAATCCGAAACAGAATCAATGACTGCTACAGAGCTAGCGTTCCAAAACAAGATCCAAACACAAAAAGGTTCAAACGAATGCTTATTTATTTTAACACAGACACACAGTATGCACATTTTCGGGGAAATCCCCTTTATCAAGCCACAAAACGACAGTTAAACAAGAGATAAACGGTCAAAAACGATGAAAAATGAACAAAAAGACTTACCTTGTTTTGGTTGAGTTTCTCCAGCTTGTTCCCAGCACCGAAGAAGCTGTAAAAACTAAACTAAAATTTGCATATTGTGTGTCTGTGTTAAAATAAATTAGTGTTCATTTGAGCCTTTTTGTGTTTTGAACTAACACAGTAAGCTGAGTAACAGTACTTATTAGGTTTATTCAAAGGCTTTTCTTGTAGTTCTCCATGTCGGTAGTACTCTAGTGGTTGGCATGCCTGCCAACTCTGTATATATATATGTGTCTTATAGCATCCATCTGTGAGCATTAAAAGGATTTTTAAGTAGCATAGCAAGAAAGCAAAACATGTGGCACATTTAAACACAAGACCATTACAAAATGTTACTCTGAAACAAGTTAGAGTAACAGTCTAACAGTAACACTCTGCTTCTTTATAACAGATCAAAACCAAACAGAGAATGAAAGGAAAAAGCTTTCATCTTTTCAAATTGCAAATGGAGAACATGGGTAATACAAACAGCTAAGGCTGATTCTGTAATTAAAGGTGTGTGTTGTCTTAACATCACACAAAACCTAAGTTGCCTCCCTTGATTACTTTGGTGCCATTTGAATGAAATTTACTTAGCATAGAAACTCCATTGATATTTGGTGTGTGTGTGTGTGTGTGTGTGTGTGTGTGTGTGTGTGTGTGTGTGTGTGTTTGGACAGCTAAAAATTCACAACAAATTATTGTCATGTTAGAATCCTTCACAATGGCAGTCTATTATTAGTATTAAGTGGTTCAGGCAGAGTTGTTAACTCCTTTGACTTTTGCCCGGCATTGCTTAAGTCCCTTGGCTGCTTTTACTTCCGGTGCATACTTTCTTCACAAAGGAAGGCGGTGACAGTGAATTTGCAAATTTTACAATGCCAACTTTAAACTTAAAGACATTTTTGGAGGCCCGTAGTCAGAATGTGTCTGGCAACAGAACAAGCAATAACTTGTTGCTCGTGCTGTAGGATGCCCCAAAACGCATTTTTTCAACAAACTCACGATCTTCTGATCAGCCAAAAAACAATGCAAAGACTTTTTTCCCACACTCCATCCCCTTTCCCCGGTAATTTTTGTAACTGCAACAGTGGTGGCATTTGTACTGCTTTGCAGTTCTAGGTTCAACTTCCCTTGTTATACACAGCGTGAAGCAACACCTACTAAGAAATCAGCCCAGAAGTCACACTGCAACCTCTCGTGACTTCTTGCATGAAAGATTACAAAGAGCAAACCAGCTTCACTGAACTGCCCAATACACAGAGAGCTCTTTATTTTTATCCTAAGTTTCTTTGCATGCTTTTGTTACATTAAATTAATGATTAATTAAACCTTTCAGAAGCACAAGACCAAAACATCTTACAATGTAGGATATAATGACAATTAGTGTATTATATAAATTATATATAAAACTTAAAAGCATTGACACACCTGGTTGATTGTTCCCGTCCCTATTAAGTCATGGTTTCTGCGGACATAAAGCACCATGAAAGAAAAAGAATTGCCTGTCACAGTGTCAGTAATATTACTAATAATTATGTCAGCCTGACATCTGCTGCCCCACATCATCATCAGTGTTTGTTATGTTAGGTGTGTGCTGGTGTCTTTGTGTCTGAGCACTGATGTTTATAGTCCAGGTGAAGTTTGGGAGAATGTGTAGGTATCAGCAAGAAGGTCTGCAGGGTAGCTGTTGGTTATGTGGTACAAATAGTTCACATGACTGCAGGAACAGGTCTGGACTTAGAAGAAAGCACAACCTGGCAAATTTTTTTTAGTGTGTCTCGTGGGACCCTCTGGTTGGAAGTTTAGTACGTCCTTTTCAGCAGTGCTTCTGATATAAATTTCAAGTGAGGGTAACAATGATGGCTGTCAATTTTTCTTTCTTCTCCAGTCCTCTCAATTTGAGTCATTTTTGAAGTATTCATTTGACAGAGAAAAAAACTGGCAAAAGTGGGAGATCAGCCCCCACCCACTTTTTACTGTAGATTTGGCCAACTCTCCGTTGCAAAATGGTCCCAGCCAGATCTCAGATTCTCACAGTTCCACAGTGATTTTTGCTTCCATCAGGTAGTCAAATTATCGGTTGTAATTAACGTTTTGATGACAGTTACTTCTTTATTTTGCTTCCTTTATTGACTGTTTTTTTTAAATTTATCGGAACAGCCATAGAACAGCCTCAGTTTTGTTCAAGGTTGTTCCAGTAGAATACAGCACATCAGTGAAGGAAGCAAACTGGGTACAAAAGTAATTGTTGTAAAAACGGTAATTATAATAAATCATTTGGCTGCCAGGGAGAAGAGTGAATCACTGTGGAATTGCGAGATCCATTTTGCAACTGAGCAGTAATGAAAATGAGAGGCTGTGTTCGCCGTTGCCAAAATTTGGTCGCATTTACGCTACCTACTACAGTTGAACCAGTCAACCGTATGCTAGCGACTACGATTGTGCTATGATCTTTTACAGCTGCTTTAATGACTTCTCTTTCCCTTAATGATAATATTGTGCAATGATCTTTTCCTCAACGATAATATTATCATCAGACTTTGCTGCTGAGCCTTCTTCAACATGTTTTCAGCTGAAGTGAAAACAAAGGCATAGGAAGTGACAGCATACAAAGGAAGTGAATTTCCGACCAATCAGCTTTGAAATACAGCTGCCGGAAATGGCATTTAAACCAGTCAGTATCGCGGAAAGGAATGTGGTTAGGCAAGCAGAGTTTTGGTACCAGCTGAACCTTTGCTGATCTGGTTTCGCTGATGTGCTAAATGACTGTCAACTATCTCGATCGCTTTGAAAATATGCATGCATAAAGATGAAGCACAGGTCTCTAACCTGTGTATCAAAATTCAAATCTGTGTGTGATACTGATAGACCCGCTGTTGTGCGTTATTGGGAGAACTGTTTTTCAGTTGTAGTGCATTAAGCCCGTTCTTAACTGGGCGAATGTTTGTTCGCCGAACATACTTCGAACAGCTCGACAAAGTATGATTTGTTTCTTAATTGAACTTTTAGTTTGCCGAACATGGTTCGGACAGTTCGACAAATTTTACTTTGTTTTCAACTGGCTTGTAATGAGATGCAAGCGCTTCGGCCCGAACTTGTGGCAGATGCGCAGCAGACAGCATGATCAAAAATGTAGGTGCAAGTCAAGTCAGTATACTTTAATCATCCCTCACAGGGTAATTCAGCTAACTACTATCTCATTCTGGGTCCCAGAGATAGGGCTGCGCCTCCCACAAGTCAACAAATAAAATTAAAAAATCCCTCCAAAATGAGTAAAGAACCTTGCGACACCGTCATCCATTTTTATTTTTATTTTTTCTTCATCCACAGGAGAGCTCTGCTCTCAGCCAATCAGAGGCAATGTTCGTCGAATAGGGTGAATGTTCCCAGAACATGTTGAGCAAAGCTTTTTGGACCCCGAATATAGCTTCATTGCAGTTCGACGAATACTCCCAACTAGGTTCGCGAAGAAAAGTTTGCACAATTAAGAACCAACTAGGTTTGCCGAATACTACAAACTAGGTTTGCGAACAAACATTTGCCCAATTAAGAACGGGCTTTAGGGACGCACATTTGTGTGTTTACAGGAGCCCTGAGTAGGGACTAATGGAGGCCCTTAATAATAATAATAATTATAATGGTCTTCTCCCTTAATAATAATAATAATAATCGTAATGGTCTTCTCCCTTCAGTAAGTTTATGAAAATAATGGTCTTCTCCTTTAATTAAGTTAATAATAATAATGGTCTTCTCCCTTAATTAATAATAATAATGGTCTTCTCCTTTCATTAAGTTAATAATAATCATGGTCTTCTCCTTTAATTAAGTTAATAATAATAATGGTCTTCTCCCTTCATTAAGTTAATAGTAATAATGGTCTTCTCCCTTAATTAAGTTAATAATAATAATGGCCTCCCTTAATAATAATAATGGTCTTTTCCCTTCATTAAGTTAATAATAATAATGGTCTTCACCCTTAATAATAATAATAATGGTCTTCTCCCTTCGTTAAGTTAATAATAATAATGGTCTTCTCCCTTCGTCAAATTAATAATAATAATGGTCTTCTCCCTTAATTAAGTTAATAATAATAATGGTCTTCTCCCTTAATTAAGTTAATAATAATAATGGTCTTCTCCCTTAATTAAGTTAATAGTAATAATGATATTCTCCCTTCACCTGCTTCTTTTGGGGCTCTGCTTTGAACTTTGAAGGCATGTTACTTCGTCTTCTCCATCATCAGAATATTGTAAAAGTTTTGTATCACTATCAATTGATGATTTGATCACTGTCACTTACTATCACGATCTATCACTATCAGTCATTATGTAGAAGATTTTAAAAAAAATCTGGGGTAAGTAACTTAGTAAGTAAGTAAGTTGGTGTTTTACGCCCAGTAAGTTGATGTTTTACGCCCAGTTAACCAGTGCAGTTATATCAAGGCGAGAACAAATCTGGGTGACTGTGAGGGCAACTATACAGTTACAAGGACAAGGTGCATTTTATTTCTAAACTCTGTTGGTAACTAGTGTTAAATACCTAATAATAATAACAAATTAATAATAATAATAAAAGTATTTTTAAAGCGCAAAATCTTGTCCCTAGAGACTATTCTAAGCACGCGCACACACACACACACACATTCACACTTATATACTATAGTTACAGTGTATATGTAATAATGTATGTATACACTGTATTCGTGATGCAGTATATTCCAGTGGCATGCACTCATAGTCGAGTATCACAATGCTCGATTTATTTCTTCCAATCCCTTCAGCTTAGGAGAGTTTCAACCTTTTAACTGTTGCCTTCTTGCTTTGCAGCAATGCATCAGCGTTGAAGAGGATACCATCCACGCAAACTGTGTAGTCGGATTATCAATAGAATAGAATGCTCTGTTGTAATTACGCTGCTTCAGGACTGCTTCCTTGTTTTTCAGCACTGCATCAGCGGTGATGAGGTGGCCCAGCTGTACGGCCTGTCGCTGGATGCTGGGCTTGATGAGCGGACCCTGAATGAGGTGGCGCCAGCTGTCCTGTACGCCAGTAACCAGAGACTCTCCTGCACCATAGCAGCCGCTGGAAACGACACCCATAGTCAGCAGAGTCAGCAGCAGCCCAGTCCAGCTGCAGGTATTGATTTTATTTGGCCCTCTTGACTTAACCCATTTTTTAGACTATAAAGTACAGATCTGTTATTGTGTTAAAGTTATATAATAATTAATATATTTATATGGCAATATTAATTATTATTTTTCCTCAAATTTGTCCCCATTCACCTGATACTAGTTATGGAACTTGGTATTGCCTTAGCTCAGTATGTATCTGCTCAGGAATAAAATTCAGCATGCATTTATCATAATCAGATTATTTTCAATCTGAATAAGGCTGAAACAGAAGTTGCATACCTTTGCAAGCTAACAGGTAAAGCACACAATTACAGAAATGGGATTTGGAATGCAATTCTATAATAAGATCACAAGAATAATGAACACTTGTCAAGTGCCTCATCTCCCTATCAGTCCTGTGCACTTCACAATGGTAACTAACACTGTAACAGACAGATCTTGTCCCTGTAGTGTAGGCGGGTTAGAGATCACAATGGTAACTAACACTGTAACAGACAGATCTTGTCCCTGTAGTGTAGGCGGGTTAGAGATCACAATGGTAACTAACACTGTAACAGACAGATCTTGTCCCTGTAGTGTAGGCGGGTTAGAGATCACAATGGTAACTAACACTGTAACAGACAGATCTTGTCCCTGTAGTGTAGGGGGGGGGTGAGCGGGTTAGAGATCACAATGGTAACTAACACTGTAACAGGATCTTGTCCGTAGTGTAGGCGGGTTAAGATTACAATGGTAACTAACACTGTAACAGATCTTGTCCTGTAGTGTAGGCGGGTTAGAGATTACAATGGTAACTAACACTGTAACAGACAGATCTTGTCCCTGTAGTGTAGGCGGGTTAGAGATCACAATGGTAACTAACACTGTAACAGTGATCTTGTCCCTGTAGTTGGGTGGTTAGGCAGGCTAATGTTGTCTTGTTTAGAGAAATTACAATGGTAACTAACACTGTAACAGACAGATCTTGTCCCTGTAGTGTAGGCGGGTTAGAGATCACAATGGTAACTAACACTGTAACAGACAGATCTTGTCCCTGTAGTGTAGGCAGGTTAGAGATCACAATGATAACTAACACTGTAACAGACTGATCTTGTCCCTGTAGTGTAGGCGGGTTAGAGATCACAATGGTAACTAACACTGTAACAGACATGATCTTGTCCCTTAGTGTAGGCGGGTTAGAGATCACAATGGTAACTAACACTGTAACAGACAGATCTTGTCCCTGTAGTGTAGGCGGGTTAGAGATCACAATGGTAACTAACACTGTAACAGACAGATCTTGTCCCTGTAGTGTAGGCGGGTTAGAGATCACAATGGTAACTAACACTGTAACAGTGATCTTGTCCCTGTAGTGTAGGCGGGTTAGAGATCACAATGGTAACTAACACTGTAACAGACAGTGATCTTGTCCCTGTAGTGTAGGCAGGTTAGAGATCACAATGGTAACTAACACTGTAACAGACAGATCTTGTCCCTGTAGTGTAGGCGGGTTAGAGATCACAATGGCTAACTAACACTGTAACAGACATGATCTTGTCCCTGTAGTGTAGGCAGGTTAGAGATCACAATGGTAACTAACACTGTAACAGACAGATCTTGTCCCTGTAGTGTAGGCGGGTTAGAGATTACAATGGTAACTAACACTGTAACAGACAGATCTTGTCCCTGTAGTGTAGGCGGGTTAGAGATCACAATGGTAACTAACACTGTAACAGACGATCTTGTCCCTGTAGTGTAGGCGGGTTAGAGATTACAATGGTAACTAACACTGTAACAGACAGATCTTGTCCCTGTAGTGTAGGCAGGTTAGAGATCACAATGGTAACTAACACTGTAACAGTGATCTTGTCCCTGTAGTGTAGGCGGGTTAGAGATCACAATGGTAACTAACACTGTAACAGACAGATCTTGTCCCTGTAGTGTAGGCAGGTTAGAGATCACAATGGTAACTAACACTGTAACAGTGATCTTGTCCCTGTAGTGTAGGCAGGTTAGAGATCACAGTGCTAACTAACACTGTAACAGTGATCTTGTCCCTGTAGTGTAGGCAGGTTAGAGATCACAATGCTAACACTGTAACAGTGATCTTGTCCCTGTAGTGTAGGCAGGTTAGAGATCACAATGGTAACTAACACTGTAACAGAGATCTTGTCCCTGTAGTGTAGGAGGTTAGAGATCACAATGGTAACTAACACTGTAACAGTGATCTTGTCCCTGTAGTGTAGGCAGGGTTAGAGATCACAATGGTAACTAACACTGTAACAGACAGTGATCTTGTCCCTGTAGTGTAGGCAGGTTAGAGATCACAATGCTAACTAACACTGTAACAGTGATCTTGTCCCAGTAGTGTAGGCGGGTTAGAGCTCACAATGCTAACTAACACTGTAACAGTGATCTTGTCCCAGTAGTATAGGCGGGTTAGAGATCACAATGCTAACTAACACTGTAACAGACAGTGATCTTGTCCCTGTAGTGTAGGCAGGTTAGAGATCACGGTGCTAACTAACACTGTAACAGTGATCTTGTCCCAGTAGTGTAGGCGGGTTAGAGCTCACAATGCTAACTAACACTGTAACAGTGATCTTGTCCCTGTAGTGTAGGCGGGTTAGAGATCACAATGCTAAGTATGTCCCTGTAGTGTAGGCTGGTTAGAGGTCCCAAATTCCCTGTAAACAAGTTTTTGTGGACGCTGTTGTGTGGTGAATCCCCGTTGACAGCGTTGGTGCGCCCGTATGTAGGTTTGAGTCTGGTCACACAGTAGCAGTGAGCTCCCCGGGCTGGAGGTGACACAAGTTCTGTCCCCTGCCTGCTTTTGCCCCTTACTTGTGTCAGTTAGTCACTGTGAGCTAGCTTACAGTTTATCTTTTGCCTATGTAGGCAGGTTAGAGATCACAATGGTAACTCACTGAAATGCTTGTCCGTGTGTCAGTTAATCACTGCTAACTAACACTGTAACAGTGTCTTGTCCCTAGTGTAGGCAGTTAGAGATCAAATGCTAACTAACACTGTAACAACAGGTTTGTCCCTGTAGTTAGGCGGTTAAGATCACATGCTAACACGTAACAGTGATCTGTCCCAGTAGGTAGCGGTTAGAGCTCAAATGCTCTAACACTGAAAGTGATCTGTCCAGTAATAGGGGGTTAGAGATCACATGTAACTAACCTGTAACACAGTATCTTGTCCCTGTAGTGTAGGCAGGTTAGAGATCACGGTGCTAACTAACACTGTAACGTGATCTTGTCCCAGTAGTGTAGGCGGTTAGAGCTCACAATGCTAACTAACCTGAACAGTGATCTTGTCCCTGTAGTGTAGGCGGGTTAGAGATCACAATGCTAAGTATGTCCCTGTAGCGTAGACTGGTTAGAGGTCCCATTCCCTGTGAAACAAGATGCTGGACGCTGTGTGTGGTGAATCCCCGTTGATCAGCGTTGGTGCAGCCTCCATCTTGGTTTGCTCTGGTCAGCACAGCGCAGTGAGCAGCGGGCTGAGGTGACACAAGTTCTGTCCCCTGCCTGCTTTTGTCTTACTTTGTTTTTTCACTGTGAGCTAGCTTACAGTTTTCTCTTTGCCTAATTTTGTTCATTATAGGGTTAAAACACATGCCAGGTGAGAGTTACTGTATGCAATTCAGGTCTTTTGTTGTTGTACTTGTGTTGCATATATTTTGAGCGCTTATTAACTCATTTGTGCGTTGATTCATTATGGGGTTACAGCATTCAGTGCATATTTTTTTCAGTAAAGTGTCACAGTTTTGTCTTTGTAATTTGTAAAAAAAAATCCTGAATGGGGTTTCAATTTTCTTTTGTTGTTGTTGTCTGAGTCCAGATGGGGATGTTTCTGGTGCGTAGGATCTTGGAGGGTCATGGTCATGGTCATGATGGGAGTAAATCCGGGTGATAGTGGGCAGCAAAGTAAGCTGGTTGGGTTAATTAATTAATTTGTTGGAGATAATTTTTATAATTGCTTTTATTATGACTTTTTTTTTTTTAAAGATGCACATCATGAAGAGGCAATTTTTTTTATGATTTGCACAGCTTGATGTCAGCTGGATTTCTCATGTATTTATTTATGAATGATGTTTTATGTTTGCTGTTGTAATTTTATGTTTTATGATTGGTGTGAATATATGGTGAGTGTATGTAGCACCACAAGACATTCCTAGTGCAGTTGTATTGACACATGGCAATAAAGTTGTGTTATATTGCTGTTGTCATTGTTGTTGTGCTTGTATTATTTCAGTATGGGGATATCATTTTCTAGGGGAGGTGTTTTTTTTCGTGTGGGTGTGGGTGTGTGTTTTTCTCAGGCATGGGCTATTTTCTGTTTGTATTGTTTCAGTATGGGTTACAGTTTCCTGTTGGTATTGTTTCAGCATGGGGTTACAATTTCCTGTTTGTGTTGTTTCAGCATGGGGTCACAGTTTCCTGTTTATGTTGTTTCAGTATGGGGTTACAGTTTCCTGTTTGTGTTGTTTCAGTATGGGGTTACAGTTTCCTGTTTATGTTGTTTCAGTATGGGGTTACAGTTTCCTGTTTATGTTGTTTCAGTATGGGGTTACCGTTTCCTGTTGGTATTGTTTCTACAGTTTCCTGTTTGTGTTGTTCAGCATGGGGTTACAGTTTCCTGTTGGTATTGTTTCAGTATGGGGTTACAGTTTCCTGTTTGTGTTGTTTCAGTATGGGGTTACAGTTTCCTGTTAGTATTGTTTCAGTATGGGGTTACAGTTTTCTGTTTGTGTTGTTTCAGTATGGGGTTACAGTTTCCTGTTGGTGTTGTTTCAGTATGGGTTACAGTTTCCTGTTTGTGTTATTTCAGTATGGGGTTACAGTTTCTTGTTGTTGTTTCAGTATGGGGTTACAGTTTTCTGTTTGTGTTGTTTCAGTATGGGGTTACAATTTCCAGTTGGTATTGTTTCAGTATGGGGTTACAGGTTCCTGTTTGTGTTGTTTCAATATGGGGTTACAGTTTGTTGTTGGTGTTGTTTCAGTATGGGGTTACAGTTTCCTGTTTGTGTTGTTTCAGTGTGGGGTTACAGTTTCCTGTTTGTGACGCTGATCAACCTGTGCTCTCTGACGGGCATTCTGGTTTTGCCCTGCATGAAGTCCAAACTGTACAAGATCATCCTCATGTTCATGGTGGCGCTAGCTGTCGGCACGCTTGTGGGAAGTGGAGTGCTGGTCCTTATACCAGAGGTCAGTTCCTGTTTTGGTTTGTTTTTGTCCAGGGTTTGAAGGAAGTTATTTTGTGGATTTGCTGTCTATAGCTAGCATGCGCTGTGTCTGTATTTAGTAGTATATCAGTAAATGAGGAAAAGCCATTGAATTTTATTTGATGGATTAACAAAGGATCATTTCCATCATCTTGATACCATTTGTCACTGTATGTGTGGTGTGGAGGGGGGGGGGGGGGGGCAGGCGGAGAATAATCATTTTTTTAAGAATATTTTTTCTAAAAAAAAAAAAAATATATATATATATATATATATATATATATATATATATATATATATATATATATACTGGTGTATATTTTTTTAATTAATTTTTAATGTTCAGGGTATTGGTCTTCAGTGTGTATAAATCTAGGTCATGTTTCAGTTCTTGTGCATGTCAAGTGGAACTGTTAGAAATTTAGTTCAAAATAATCCTCTCAATACTTGTTTTTCAATTTCTGTTCATGAACTGCACTGCCTTTGGTGGAACGGTTTCAGGCCTTTGAGCTGGCCCATGTTGGGGGAGGGGGGGCGAAAGGGGAGGAGTCGTCACACGCCTATATATGGACCTGCACCAGTATCATCGGTGGCATCTACCTCTTCTTCCTCATCGAGCGCTTCATGCGCATGATCAACGTGTGGAGAGAGGTAGGTTTGCTCTGCTTGACCAGACCTCACAGTGTTAACATGTGGTATTGGTGTCTTCACTAGTGCTACCAAATGCAGTGTAATACCATACAATGGCTTTCTTGTGGATGCTGGGAAATTCCACTGGCAGCAGTAAGAACATCAGAATTCACATTAACAAAGATTAAGAAACACTGCAGTTACGCAAAATCACAAAATATTTCATTCACTGAGTCTGACATGGCACTGTAAAAATCTTGATTTATTATTATCAGCACAAACAGCAAAAACATGAAGATGACCAGCCTGTGCATGGTAACTCACCTGGCATGCAAGCAATAAAATCCATTATAATCTATTGGCCTGAACGGATGTTCCTCAGTCAGAGATGTATGCCCTTATTTCAGTGAGACTTGATGACACAGGTGTGTTTGTTGTACCTTTTTCATTGTTGTGAAACCTTTTTCATGATCTAAAGAGGGGCATTCTCAGCAAAGGTTGTTCCCCGCAGGGTTACCTCACACTGGAGGAGCGATTTTGTCGGCTTATTTTGGTAACCATTTTCATGACCAAAGGACAGTATCTGATATTAAGCACCGATTGTGTTGTACACATGCACACGTTTTGGTTTGTCTTAGAACACCAAAGAGAAAAAGAAACGGGATGAGATGGCGACGCGAGGCACAGTGACCAGCTCCTTCACACGCAAGACCCCCCACAACGTCAGTCTGAAGCTGAAGGACCCAGACAACCTTCACCTTCAGCAGTCGCCGTCCACCCACTGCCTGTGCAGCATCAACGTGTCTCGGGAGGAAACCAGCCCGGAGAGAAGCTGCAACGACAGTTCTGAGGCTGCTGCTACCAACGAGGAAGATGATGATGTAGTGAAGACAGGAAATGAGTGTGATGTGAGTGGAAACAAAAATGAAAGATATGCATGCATGCATGCATGCGCAAGTGCACATGTACACATTCACTTCTGCATACAAATACATGCACATGCGTGTGCGGACACACAAATACACACACACACACACACACACACACACACACACACACAGAGGCTCACATACACACTTGATCACACACACACACACACACACACACATACACACACACATGTCTGACTACAAAGTGTGAATCTATACACTATCCAACTGACATCTGTAAGGTCACAGTAGAACACAAATGCTGTATAGCAGTTGACCTCTTTAAGGTGATGGTAAGCTCACATACAATGCTATACATCTGACCTGTGTAAGTGTAAAATGACAGTAGAAATACCTTACAGTTGACTTCTGTATTCGCAACATTACGCTATGCAACTGGCCTCTGTTAAGTCACGGTAGAACAATATACAATGACAGATCTGTTAAGTCCCAGTAGAACAATATACAATGACTGATC
Source organism: Alviniconcha marisindica (assembly GCA_018857735.1). Taxonomy (NCBI): domain Eukaryota; kingdom Metazoa; phylum Mollusca; class Gastropoda; family Provannidae; genus Alviniconcha; species Alviniconcha marisindica. The sequence goes on along the minus strand of JABMCL010001586.1, from coordinate 841,611 downwards.
TCTTACGTCCCAGTAGAACAATATACAATGACTGATCTTTTAAGTCCCAGTAGAGCACTATACAGTGATGGCCTGTTAAGTCCCAGTAGAACACTATACAATGACTGATCTTTTAAGTCCCAGTAGAACACTATACAGTGACTGGCCTGTTAAGTCCCAGTAGAACACTATACAATGACTGATCTCTTACGTCCCAGTAGAACACTATACAATGACTGATCTGTTAAGTCCCTGTAGAACACTATACAATGACTGATCTCTTACGTCCCAGTAGAACACTATACAATGACTGATCTGTTAAGTCCCAGTAGAACACTATACAGTGACTGACCTGTTAAGACCCAGTAGAACACTATACAATGACTGACCTGTTAAGCCCCAGTAGAACACTATACAATGACTGATCTTTTAAGTCCCAGTAGAACACTATACAGTGACTGGCCTGTTAAGTCCCAGTAGAACACTATACAATGACTGATCTCTTACGTCCCAGTAGAACACTATACAGTGACTGACCTGTTAAGTCCCAGTAGAACACTATACAATGACTGATCTCTTACGTCCCAGTAGAACACTATACAATGACTGATCTTTTAAGTCCCAGTAGAACACTATACAGTGACTGGCCTGTTAAGTCCCAGTAGAACACTATACAATGACTGATCTCTTACGTCCCAGTAGAACACTATACAATGACTGATCTTTTAAGTCCCAGTAGAGCACTATACAGTGACTGACCTGTTAAGCCCCAGTAGAACACTATACAATGACTGATCTTTTAAGTCCCAGTAGAACACTATACAGTGACTGACCTGTTAAGCCCCAGTAGAACACTATACAATGACTGACCTCTGTAGGGTGACCTTCCATTGCCTACAACAGTCCATCAAACCCAGCTCAGAGATGGTCTTCTTGGTCAGGTATGTCTATCGGTGAATATGTGCATACATGTGACAACATGTCTGTCAGTATATAAATACGTGCACACGTATTCAACAGGTATATCTTCATGTGAGTATGTGCACACACAAATGTAACAGCAGATGTAATTATCTTCATGGGAGTATGTACACAAATGTAACAGCAGGTATATCTTCATGGGAATATATACATACACATAACATAACAGCAGATGTAGTTATCCTTATGGAGATATGTACACAAATGTAAATGTGTGAGGCATGCATCCAAAATCCGTTTGCAATTTTTTTAGGCTGGAGACATTCTCATCCTGGACAAGAAGCAAGCAGCGAATGGTGACAGTCACCACGGCCATCACCACCACCACAACGGGCAGGTGGCCCCTGTGGCCTACATGGTGATCTTCGGTGATGGCCTGCACAACTTCATTGACGGCCTGTCCATCGGAGCGGCCTTCACCGACAACATCATGCTGGGGATCAGCGTGTCTGTGGCCGTCATGTGCGAGGAGCTGCCTCACGAGCTGGGTGAGTATGGTGCTGCTTCGGCCGTGGCTGTGTGCTGGCGAGTAGTTTGAGCTGGGTCAGGATGGCGCTGCTTCGGCCGTGGCTGTGTGCTAGCGAGTAGTTTGAGCTGGGTGAGTATGGTGCTGCTTCGGCCGTGGCTGTGTGCTAGCGAGTAGTTTGAGCTGGGTCAGGATGGCGCTGCTTCGGCCGTGGCTGTGTGCTAGCGAGTAGTTTGAGCTGGGTCAGGATGGCGCTGCTTCGGCCGTGGCTGTGTGCTAGCGAGTAGTTTGAGCTGGGTCAGGATGGCGCTGCTTCGGCCGTGGCTGTGTGCTAGCGAGTAGTTTGAGCTGGGTCAGGATGGCGCTGCTTCGGCCGTAGCTGTCCATTAACGTGTAGTGTTGAATGCTGGCCTGATAGAGCTCCCTGATGACAGGGTACCCTGGGGAAACTTAGTGACTGGATTTGAACATCACTAGCCAGTCACTGTCCAAACAATGTTGGATAAACTCTAATTAAGACCACCCTGATTACAGATCATCCGACCGATGGGCCACCCTGTTGAGAGACCACCCTGTGAGAGACCATCCTATTGACAGATTACTTGTTTACAGCACACTGATGACAAACCACACTGATGAGAGACCACTCTGATGGAGAGACCTTCCTAATGGCAGACCATCCTTATGACAGATCCCCTTGCTGAGAGACCACCCTGACAAAAGACCACCCCAATGACAGATCATCCTAATGACAGATCCCCGTGGTGAGAGACCACCCTGACAAAAGAATACCCTGATGAGGCACCATCCTAATAACAGACCACCTTGGTGGGAGACCACCCTGACAAAAGACTATGATGAAGGACCATCCTAATAACAGACCACCTTGGTGGGAGACCACCCTGACAAAAGAATACTCTGATGAAGGACCATCCTAATAACAGACCACCTTGGTGGGAGACCACCCTGACAAAAGAATACTCTGATGAAGGACCATCCTAATAACAGACCACCTTGGTGGGAGACCACCCTGACAAAAGAATACTCTGATGAAGGACCATCCTAATAACAGACCACCCTGATGAAAGGCCCAGTTTTATGACATTTTCTGAGACTTCTCTTCCTATATGCATGTTGTTGTTGGTGAAGAGGGCTGAGTAAGGACTGTTGAGGTCACTGTTCCCTGTGTACCTGGTCCCTCAGACACATAAAGCCTTAGTGAGGTCACTGTTCCCTGTGTACCTGGTCCCTCAGCCTTAGTGAGGTCACTGTTCCCTGTGTGCCATGCTGGTCCCTCAGCCTTAGTGAGGTCACTGTTCCCTGCGTACCTGGTCCCTCAGACATATAAAGCCTTAGTGAGGTCACTGTTCCCTGCGTACCAGGCTGGTCCCTCAGACACATAAAGCCTTAGTGAGGTCACTGTTCCCTGTGTACCTGGTCCCTCAGACACAGCCTTAGTGAGGTCACTGTTCCCTGTGTACCTGGTCCCTCAGACATATAAAGCCTTAGTGAGGTCACTGTTCCCTGTGTACCTGGTCCCTCAGCCTTAGTGAGGTCACTGTTCCCTGTGTACCTGGTCCCTCAGACATATAAAGCCTTAGTGAGGTCACTGTTCCCTGTGTACCAGGCTGGTCCCTCAGACACAGCCTTAGTGAGGTCACTGTTCCCTGTGTACCAGGCTGGTCCCTCAGACATATAAAGCCTTAGTGAGGTCACTGTTCCCTGTGTACCAGGCTGGTCCCTCAGACACAGCCTTAGTGAGGTCACTGTTCCCTGTGTACCAGGCTGGTCCCTCAGACATATAAAGCCTTAGTGAGGTCACTGTTCCCTGTGTACCAGGCTGGTCCCTCAGACACAGCCTTAGTGAGGTCACTGTTCCCTGTGTACCAGGCTGGTCCCTCAGACATATAAAGCCTTAGTGAGGTCACTGTTCCCTGTGTACCAGGCTGGTCCCTCAGACACAGCCTTAGTGAGGTCACTGTTCCCTGTGTACCAGGCTGGTCCCTCAGACACAGCCTTAGTGAGGTCACTGTTCCCTGCGTACCTGGTCCCTCAGACACAGCCTTAACGAGGTCACTGTTCCCTGTGTACCAGGCTGGTCCCTCAGACACAGCCTTAGTGAGGTCACTGTTCCCTGTATGCCAGGATGGTCCATCAGACATAGCTGTAATGTCAAACACCAGGTAAATTGGACTCAAGCTTGTAAGCGATGCTTATTGCTGTTTCTTGTTAGGCAGCTGTTTCCTCAAGTCCCCTCTCATTGGTCAGTTCACCAGTGACTCACATCGAGGCGTATGTATATTAAATGGCTGAAGAATGTATTAATACACTATGGTACCTTGTTAAATGAACAAATGACATAAACTTCTAGGAACCTGGTATACTCATCAGTGACGAGATGGTATTTCCCTGATGGGAAGGGACTGCAAGTCTACCCATGGACCAGAGGGAATGCAGCAACCAGCCTTGTGAGGAGAGAACCAGCTTTGTGTTACACAATTAGATTTATGTTAAAGAACCAGTCTTGTGCTAAGCTCTGTGCTAAAGAACCATCCTTATGCTAAAGGAATCAGCCTTGTGTTAAGAGAACATACCTTGTGTTAAAGAACCAGCCCAACCGTCTCAAAACGTGTTGTCCAACAACAAAAAGCAAAATCTTAAAGTCAAGGATTTTTTATTTTGAAATGCCCCATTTATTTTTTTGTTGGATTTAAACACCAACAGTTGTCAGTAACCATTAGCAGGACTCTAGCTGTGCAAAACAGTAACAAATGTTTGAGCTCCGTTTTGCTTCTGCAACCTTTGAATAGTTTGATACTGGGAATGAGAGGTCTGTGCATCAGTCATAACAACCCCCCCCCCCCCCCCCCCCACAACAGATGCACACACACGCATGCACACACACACACACACACACACACCACACACACACACACACAGAGTCACGGTATGGCAGTAATTTGCAGAATCCAGACACTGCCTTTGTTCTGCAGGAGACTTTGCCATCCTACTGAATGCTGGGATGCAGCTGCGGAAGGCACTGATGTACAACTTCTTGTCGTCCTTGATGTGCTACTGCGGTCTGGTCATTGGTATTCTGGTTGGGGAAAACACCACAGCACACACCTGGATCTTTGGCGTGGCCGGGGGCATGTTTCTCTACATTTCTCTGGTTGATATGGTAAGTCACTTACCGTGAGGAGGGGAGAGAGTGTATATGCATGGGTGTGTGTGTGTGTGAGACTGTATGCGTGTCAGTGTGTGTCAGATTGTATACAGTCTGTGCATGTCTGTGTGTCAGACTGTATGTGTGCATGTTGAAGTGTGTCGGACTGTGTGCATGCCCATGTGTTTTAGACTGTATGTGTGCATGTCGGTGTATGTTACACTGTATGGGTGCGTGTACGTGTGCATGTCTGTGTGTCAGGCTGTATGTGTGTGTGTATGTGTGCATGTCAGTGTGTTGGACTGTATGTGTGCATGTCAGTGTGTTCAGACTGTGTGTGTATGTGTGCATGTCAGTGTGTGTCAGACTGTATGTGTGCATGTCAGTGTGTGTCAGACTGTATGTGTGTGTGTCAGACTGTATGTGTGCATGTCAGTGTGTATCAGACTATGTGTGTGTGTGTGAGACTCTGTGTGTGTGTGTGTGTGTGTGTGTGTGTGTGTGTGTGTGTGTGTGTGTGTGTGTGAGACTGTATGTGTGCATGTCAGTGTGTATCAGACTCTGTGTGTGTGTGAGTGTGTCAGACTGTATGTGTGTGTGTGTGTGTGTGTCAGACTGTATGTGTGCATGTCAGTGTGTATCAGACTGTGTGTGTTAGACTGTATGTCAGTGTGTCAGACTGTATGTCAGTGTGTGTCAGACTGTATGTGTGTTTGTGCATGTCAGACTGTACGTGTGCATGTATGTGTGTGTCAGTGTGTGTGTCAGACTGTATGTATGTGTGTCAGACTGTATGTGTGTGTGTGAACTTGTTGGGCAGGAAGGAGGGAGGGATTAGAAGACACTAAGGAGGTCCGTGGCTAAGTGACTGTCAGACCACTGCTGTGACGTGTTTAGCGCAGTCTTGTACTTTAGCCTTTCTGCTTCTCTGAGGAACACTAGGTCAGGGCACAGTTTCACTGTGCAGACCTTACTTAACTGCGTCAGTTTCAGTGCAGGTTTTATGAACAGTTAGCTGAATAAGTATTTTGCTGATGAAGGCCATTATTTCATCAGTTTCACATGCCACGAGTTTGACTAGACTCCTGATCTTACAATAATTCTGCTCAGAACCAAGGGCGGCTATCATATTCAAAGAGTGTAGATGTGCACAGTTACTTCCCTTCACTGCCAGTGGTCAGTCCATCCAGTAGGGTTGTTGCATTCTGACCCCTGTCGTTGTTTGTCGCTCCTGACTGTTCCCTTGCTTCTGCAGATGCCGGAACTGAACAGTGCGGCCGACTCAAAGGACGGGAAGCGGTTTGGAATGGTGAAGACCTTTCTGCTGCAGAACCTTGGCCTTATAACGGGTTACACCGTTATACTCTTCATGGCTCGCTATGGCGGCACCATTGCCTTTGAGTGACAGGCCTCCTGTTGCTCTGGCCATTGAGTGTGAGGCCTCCTGTTGTTCTGGGCCACTGTGCTGAGTGAGAGGTGTGTGCTGCTCATGGGGTTGCGCTCATTGCAAAACTTGGCGTAAATATTGCATTTTGGGGTGCCATACGCATTACAGCCACATCGTTGCATCATCATAAGCAAAATGACCAAACGCCAGTTGAAGTTATGGCTCACTGCTGAATTTCGTGTCACTCAACACTAGATCTGCTTGAAAACTGGGTGTCATCTCAGCCATGGCCCTGCACTCCTCTCCGGCACTCACTGCAAGTCCAGTCAATGAGGGGCGGAATCGGGATGATGAACTAAACGCATAAGCTATGATAACTTGCGGACTATACGGCAGTACCTTTCCCCCACAAATCTGCTCCCTGTGCCCCATAGTTGGTATCACTCAATCTGTAAATAAAATTGGCATACTTTTCCAAAGAACAATAATAATTAAGTTGAAACTGAGTCCTAACAAACCAGTATCTAGAAGAATTGGTTTCCATATCAGACGGAACAGAAGAAGCATACCTTGCCAAACTGATCAGTGACATTTTCTGGTCAGTCGACACAGGACATGATCCGAGAAATGTTTCCTGGTTTTTTTGGGGGGGAGTTTTTTTTTGTATGCGTGCACGGACTTTCTTTTAACTTTTCATCTGGTAACTTTTAGATTGTGAGTACCCTAACCCAGTGAAGTTACTCCATCATTTTGGCTTTGGATGTGCTCTAACTCTACCTTATGCTGTACGCATCATTCATTTCACTGACATAAAATGCACACTTGTTTTACATCAGTTGACGCAAATCACTAAAACACAGCATGACCCCTGTGGTATGTTATGCAGTCGGCATGGCAACATAGCTTGTTATGGAGATCCACATGGCAACATGGCTTGTTATGGAGATCCACATAGCTTGTTATGGAGATCCACATGGCTTGTTATGGAGATCCACATGGCTTGTTATGGAGATCCACATGGCTTGTTATGGAGATCCACATAGCATCATGGCTTGGTATGGAGATCCACATGGCTTGGTATGGAGATCCACATGGCTTGTTATGGAGATCCACATGGCTTGTTATGGAGATCCACATAGCAACATGGCTTGTTATGGAGATCCACATGGCAACATGGTTTGTTATGGAGATCCACATAGCAACATGGTTTGTTATGGAGATCCACATAGCAACATGGCTTGTTATGGAGATCCACATGGCTTGTTATGGAGATCCACATAGCAACATGGCTTGTTATGGAGATCCACATGCACATGGCTTGTTATGGAGATCCACATGGCTTGTTATGGAGATCCACATGAAGCTTGTTATGGAGATCCACATGGCTTGTTATGAGAGATCAACACATGGCTTGTTATGGAGATCCACATGGCTTGTTATGGAGATCCACATAGCAACATGGCTTGTTATGGAGATCCACATGGCTTGGTATGGAGATCCACATAGAACATGGCTTGTTATGGAGATCCACATGGCTTGGTATGGAGATCCACATGGCTTGTTATGGAGATCCACATGGCTTGTTATGGAGATCCACATAGCATCATGGCTTGGTATGGAGATCCACATAGCAACTTGGCTTGAGATCCCTCATACTGTTCATGGTTTGTGGTAATGATGTGATGTTTGAGAGAGAGGTACCTTACTGGGCTGTGAGTGAGAAACCCAATACTGCTCCTGACTTGCCTTTTACTGCTTTTGACTGGCTACATATGGGAAATAACACTAGGGCTGTTACTGCTTTTGTCTGGCTACATATGGGAAATAACACGAGGGCTGTTACTGCTTGTGACTGGCTATATAAGGGAAATAACACCAAGGTTTTTACTGCGTATGACTAGCTACATATGTGAAATAACGCATGGGTTTTTACTGCTTATGACTGGCTACATATGGGAAATAGCAAGAGGGCTGTTACTGCTTATGACTAGCTGCATATGGGAAATAAGTTGTTTTTATTTTTTTAACTGCTTATGACTAGCTACATATGGGAAATAGCAAGAGGGTTTTTACTGCTTATGACTTGGTACATAAAGGAAGTAACAAGAGGGCTATTAGTGCTTATGACCAGCTACACAAGGGAAGTAGCAAGAGGGTTGTTACTGCATGTGACTAGCAGCAGTTATGTTGTGAGAGAGCCAGGACTCCTGGTGCTCATGGCATGGTACGGCATGGTACGGCAGGGGCAGGGCCATCCATTTTGAGTCAGGCCTCTTTTCAGGCAGCTGTACTTCTGTTGGGTTGACTTCATACCTGTCCTATTTCAGCCAGGACTGCTTTTAACCTATATATATACTTGTATACACTATACTTTATCTCATTTGATTTTAAATTATTGTCCCATTGTCTGTAACTTTCTATCTGTAAGTGTGTGTGTCGGTGCATGAAGATTTGCATGTCATTTATTTCTCCTATTGGTGATTCTCTCGTCTCTGGTCTGTGCATATCTGGATCTCAGCATTTCACCTTCTGCTAGTATAAAATGAAGTACAGTTTAACTTAAGTGCGATGGGCACTAACATGGCCAATACTTACAATGACTTACTTCCACTCCGGAGTTCATGTATCTGTATAATTTCTTATGTTGGTAAGAAAAGGGAGTTCATGTGTCTGTATAATTTCTTATGTTGGTAAGAAAAGGGAGTTCATGTGTCTGTATAATTTCTTATGTTGGTAAGAAAAGGGAGTTCATGTGTCTGTATAATTTCTTATGTTGGTAAGAAAAGGGAGTTCATACAGAAGTAATAACCTGTCTAACAATTCCCAGTAGGTTCTTTTTCAATCAAGTTTGAACTTGAAAAGTTACATTGATAATTTGATACATTCATGTCATTGATTATGTTTTCCAATTAAATGCATCATGGTTTTCCCACAAAACATTGTTTAATGTTTACAGTGTAATAGCAGAGGCAAAAGCAACTCTTTTGGATATGAACATACATTTAAACAAATTTAAGTAACCAAAAGCTTAATTTAATTTTTGAAAAATTAAGTGAGGACACTGAAATGTGTTTGCAAATATCAAATATATTTTTTCTAAGTATATTGATATCTTTTGGATTATTTGTCCCATCACCCATTGTTTAAATTACAATGTGGGAAACTCAGCGATTTGATTGGAGCGAGTGTAATGTTTTGTTAACTCAATTATGATCCTGAATAGATCTCCTAAAGCCAAAGTTTGATATATGCTATTTACATTAATATCAGGGTTATGCTTTTGACAGACAAGATCATTGAGTGGTGATACTTGTAACAATACAAAGAGTAAAATCGTTCATTTACAATTATATGCACACTTTCGGTCAGTGAAAGTGTTATTTACAAGTATTAAAGTTTGTTTCATGCTTACCTTACTTGGTTTATTTCATGCTTACCTTACTTGGTTTGTTTCATGCTTACCTTACTTGGTGACCCTGTACAGTTGACAGGATGTTAAAATCCTGCTACTAACTAACCCTGTAGAGTTGTTGTATGAATGTGATGCCATGTGACAGAGTTGCTGTATGAATGTGATGCCACGTGACAGAGTTGCTGTATGAATGTGATGCCACGTCACAGAGTTGTATGAATGTGATGCCACGTGACAGAGTTGCTGTATGAATGTGATGCCACGTGACAGAGTTGCTGTATGAATGTGATGCCACGTGAGAGTTGTTGTATGAATGTGATGCCACGTGACAAGTTGCTGTATGAATGTGATGCCACGTGACAGAGTTGCTGTATGAATGTGATGCCACGTGACAGAGTTGTTGTATGAATGTGATGCCATGTGGCAGAGTTGCTGTGCAAAGGTATGAATATGATGCCACATGACAGAGTTGCTGTATGAATATGATGTCACATGACAGAGTTGCTGTATGAATATGATGCCACGTGACAGAGTTGCTGTATGAATGTGATGCCACATGTCAGAGTTGCTGTGGAAAGGTATATATGTGATGCCACGTGACAGAGTTGCTGTGGAAAGGTATACATGTGATGCCACGTGACATGTGATGCCACATGGCAGAGTTGCTGTGGAAAGGTATACATGTGATGCCACATGGCAGAGTTGCTGTGGAAAGGTATACATGTGATGCCACATGCAGAGTTGCTGTGGAAAGGTATAATAGTGATGCCACGTGACAGAGTTGCTGTGACAGAGTTGCTGTGGAAAGGTATACATGTGATGCCACATGGCAGAGTTGCTGTGGAAAGGTATACATGTGATGCCACATGGCAGAGTTGCTGTGGAAAGGTATACATGTGATGCCACAGTGACAGAGTTGCTGTGGAAAGGTATACATGTGATGCCACGTGGCAGAGTTGCTGTGGAAAGGTATACATGTGATGCCACGTGGCAGAGTTGCTGTGGAAAGGTATACATGTGATGCCAGTGACAGAGTGCTGTGGAAAGGTATACATGTGATGCCACATGGCAGAGTTGCTGTGGAAAGGTATACATGTGATGCCACGTGACAGAGTTGCTGTGGAAAGGTATACATGTGATGCCACATGGCAGAGTTGCTGTGGAAAGGTATAGATGTGATGCCACGTGACAGAGTTGCTGTGGAAAGGTATACATGTGATGCCACATGGCAGAGTTGCTGTGGAAAGGTATAGATGTGATGCCACGTGACAGAGTTGCTGTGGAAAGGTATACATGTGATGCCACATGGCAGGGGTTGCTGTGGAAAGGTATACATGTGATGCCACGTGGCAGAGTTGCTGTGGAAAGGTATACATGTGATGCCACGTGACATGTGATGCCACATGGCAGAGTTACTGTGGAAAGGTATACATGTGATGCCACATGGCAGAGTTGCTGTGGAAAGGTATACATGTGATGCCACGTGACATGTGATGCCACATGGCAGAGTTGCTGTGGAAAGGTATACATGTGATGCCACGTGACAGAGTTGCTGTGGAAAGGTATACATGTGATGCCACATGGCAGAGTTGCTGTGGAAAGGTATAGATGTGATGCCACGTGACAGAGTTGCTGTGGAAAGGTATACATGTGATGCCACATGGCAGAGTTGCTGTGGAAAGGTATAGATGTGATGCCACGTGACAGAGTTGCTGTGGAAAGGTATACATGTGATGCCACATGGCAGAGTTGCTGTGGAAAGGTATACATGTGATGCCACATGGCAGAGTTGCTGTGGAATGGTATAGATGTGATGCCACATGGCAGAGTTGCTGTGGAAAGGTATACATGTGATGCCACATGGCAGAGTTGCTGTGGAATGGTATACATGTGATGCCACATGGCAGAGTTGTGGTGCGTGTGTGTGAACCGTGACCAATGGACATAGCTACCTGCCATTAATTTAGCAGATGTTTGCAGTTTTGAGAGATCTCTTAAGTCTTATTTTGTGTTTCACATTGCTATTGCATTGTTTTGACTTTGTCTCTTTTTACACATAAAAAAAGAATGTTTCATTCCCAAGCATATAATAAGTCATAATAATTCTGCTAATGATAGTAATACCTAGTGCATGCAGGACATGACAGGTGTGCCATTTGAAGCATTATCAATCTCCCTCGCTCTCTGCCAGCCGGTATGTCTGTCAGTCTGTCTGTCTGTCTTATATTTCTCCCTCTGTCTGTCTCTTTCACACAGACGAGGAAAATGAGAGAAAAATGTCAATATCCTTGCTGCCTTTTTTTGTTTTTGTTTTTTTGAGGGGATGAATTTAATAATAAACTTGTATGTGTGTAAGATATGAACTTGATGTAAATGATACGCATATAAACAGTGCTGTCTACAATTAGAAGGTGCATATAACTTGTATATTGGCCTAGAATTATTGTAGAATCATTTAGTAAGGTCCATAAACATATTGTTACTCTTGTAATGAAATGGTCTGTGTGTGCATGTGGTTATTTTGTGCAGGACATAATGTTTATGTGATTGACAATGATGTGATACAGACTCAAGCCAGACTGTTGGGCTAATGCCAATGTTTTTTGTGTAAGCTGCAGAGGCCATGTCAGAACTGCCTTGTGTAGGATGCAGAGGCCATGTCAGAACTGCCTTGTGTAGGATGCAGAGGCCATGTCAGAACTGTCTTGTGTAGGATGCAGAGGCCATGTCAGAACTGCCTTGTGTAGGATGCAGAGGCCATGTCAGAACTGCCTTGTGTAGGATGCAGAGGCCATGTCAGAACTGCCTTGTGTAGGATGCAGAGGCCATGTCAGAACTGCCTTGTGTAGGATGCAGAGGCCATGTCAGAACTGCCTTGTGTAGGATGCAGAGGCCATGTCAGAACTGCCTTGTGTAGGATGCAGAGGCCATGTCAGAACTGCCTTGTGTAGGATGCAGAGGCCATGTCAGAACTGCCTTGTGTAGGATGCAGAGGCCATGTCAGAACTGCCTTGTGTAGGATGCAGAGGCCATGTCAGAACTGCCTTGTGTAGGATGCAGAGGCCATGTCAGAACTGCCTTGTGTAGGATGCAGAGGCCATGTCAGAACTGCCTTGTGTAGGATGCAGAGGCCATGTCAGAACTGACTTGTGTAGGATGCAGAGGCCATGTCAGAACTGACTTGTGTAGGATGCAGAGGCCCACTGTCAGAAGTGACTCTTGTGTAGGATGCAGAGGCCAGTCAGAATGCTTGTGTAGTGCAGAGGCCATGTCAGAACTGCTTGTGTAGGATGCAGAGGCCATGTCAGAATGCTTGTGTAGGTGCAGAGGCCATGTCAGAACTGACTTGTGTAGGATGCAGAGGCCATGTCAGAACTGACTTGTGTAGGATGCAGAGGCCATGTCAGAACTGACTTGTGTAGGATGCAGAGGCCATGTCAGAACTGACTTGTGTAGGATGCAGAGGCCATGTCAGAACTGACTTGTGTAGGATGCGGAGGCCATGTCAGAACTGTCTTGTGTAGGATGCAGAGGCCATGTCAGAACTGTCTTGTGTAGGACGCAGAGGCCATGTCAGAACTGACTTGTGTAAGCTGCAGAGGCCATGTCAGGCCGGAGGACTGTGGATGAGGTGACAAACCCATTGCTAAAATTGCTGAAGGCAGACTGCAGCTTCCACACTGGCAGACAGCATAGCACCGAGTGTAGCAGTGCAGGGAGAACTGACTGAGCAAGTGCAGAAACTGGTACTGTTGATTGGTAACGCCAAATTGAAAGATTTTGCCATATAATTTGTGTGGTGCATGAATCGGCGATTCAGTTACAGTTCATATCCAAATTACGTTTTTTGCAAATCATGACATACCTCTAGGCAGTTGAATTTTGGTAGTATGGTTGTTGCTGTTTTAGCCAGGAGGCACAACTATAATATATCTGGTGAGTCAGCTGATGTTTAGGGACCGTGAAGCTTTGTTAAACTTTGATAGTTAGGCTTATTTGTTTCACCATTGTTATCAAGATGCCAAATCCGTGACAATACCCCTGTTTACTTGAAGGGGGCACGAAGAATGGATCTGTAATTGGGTCTGTGTGTGGGGGCACGAAGAATGGATCAGTAATTGGGTCTGTGTGTGGGGGCACGAAGAATGGATCAGTAATTGGGTCTGTGTGTGGGGGCACGAAGAATGGATCAGTAATTGGGTCTGTGTGTGGGGGCACGAAGAATGGATCAGTAATTGGGTCTGTGTAGGGGGCGGGGGGGGGGGGGGGGCACGAAGAATGGATCAGTAATTGGGTCTGTGTGTGGGGGGGTGGGGGGGGTGGGGGGCACGAAGAATGGTCAGTAATTGGGTCTGTGTGTGGGGGCACGAAGAATGGATCAGTAATTGGGTCTGTGTGTGGGGGCACGAAGAATGGATCAGTAATTGGGTCTGTGTGTGGGGGCACGAAGAATGGATCAGTAATTGGGTTGTGTGTGGGGGGCACGAAGAATGGATCAGTAATTGGGTCTGTGTGTGGGGGCACGAAGAATGGATCTGTAATTGGGTCTGTGTGTGGGGGCACGAAGAATGGATCAGTAATTGGGTCTGTGTGGGTCGTGTGTGTGTGTGTGGGGGGGGGGGGGGGCACGAAGAATGGATCAGTAATTGGGTCTGTGTGTGGGGGCACGAAGAATGGATCAGTAATTGGGTCTTGTGTGTGAAGTGTGTATGGGGGGGGGGGCACGAAGAATGGATCAGTAATTGGGTCTGTGTGTGGGGGCACGAAGAATGGATCAGTAATTGGGTCTGTGTGTGGGGGCACGAAGAATGGATCAGTAATTGGGTCTGTGTGTGGGGGGCACGAAGGGAGATGGGGGGCACGAAGATGACAAATTGGGTCTGTGTGTGGGGGGCACGAAGAATGGATCTGTAATTGGGTCTGTGTGTGGGGGCACGAAGAATGGATCAGTAATTGGGTCTTGTGTGTGTGTGGGGGCACGAAGAATGGATCAGTAATTGGGTCTGTGTGGGGGGGCACGAAGAATGGATCAGTAATTGGGTCTGTGTGGGGGGGCACGAAGAATGGATCTGTAATTGGGTCTGTGTGTGGGGGGGCACAAAGAATGGATCTGTAATTGGGTCTGTGTGTGGTGCACCGCCTGTCTCCTCCCACCTGGGAAAGGAAGTCATTTGTGTGTCCTTCCTGTACACTTTGTGTCGTTCATGCACACTTTGTGTCAGTCATGTACAGTCTGTGTCTGTCATGTACACTTTGTGTCTGTCATGCACAGCTGTAAAAGCAGCACAAACTGTCACCGCCCACCCTTTTAAGTGTGTCTGAAGTCCTCGCAATCCGAAGCAACTAGTTTCCCCCAAACCTGTTTTGTCTTGCAAGTGATAAAAATGATAACACTTATGAAGTACGTTTTGACATAAGTTCAAGGATTTTGTTTATAAAATGCCTGCTGATTTCATTTTGAATTTAAAATCTAAGTTTGGTGAGTGTCAGCCATTGGGACTGGCTGTGTAAACACCGTCAAGTGTCAGCCATTGGGACTGGCTGTGTAAACACCGGCAAGTGTCAGCCTTTGGACTGGCTGTGTAAACACCGGCAAGTGTCAGCCTTTTGGACTGGCTGTGTAAACACCGGCAAGTGTCAATCATTGGGACTGGCTGTGTACACACTGGCAAGTGTTGGTCGTTGGGACAGGCTGTGTAAACACTAGCAAGTGTCAGTCATTGGTCATTGGGACTGGCTGTGTACACACTGGCAAGTGTCGGTCGTTGGGACTGGCTGTGTAAACACTGGCAAGTGTCGGTCGTTGGGACTGGCTGTGTAAACACTGGCAAGTGTCGGTCGTTGGGACTGGCTGTGTAAACACTGGCAAGTGTCAGTCTTTGGGACTGGCTGTGTAAACACTGGCAAGTGTCGGTCGTTGGGACTGGCTGTGTAAACACTGGCAAGTGTCGGTCGTTGGGACAGGCTGTGTAAACACTGGCAAGTGTCCAGTCATTGGTCATTGGGACTGGCTGTGTAACACTGGCAAGTGTCGGTCGTTGGGACTGGCTGTGTAAACACTGGCAAGTGTCGGTCGTTGGGACTGGCTGTGTAAACACTGGCAAGTGTCGGTCGTTGGGACAGGCTGTGTAAACACTGGCAAGTGTCGGTCGTTGGGACTGGCTGTGTAAACACTGGCAAGTGTCGGTCGTTGGGACTGGCTGTGTACACACTGGCAAGTGTCAGTCATTGGTCATTGGGACTGGCTGTGTACACACTGGCAAGTGTCAGTCATTGGTCATTGGGACTGGCTGTGTACACACTGGCAAGTGTCAGTCATTGGGACTGGCTGTGTACACACTGGCAAGTGTCAGTCATTGGGACTGGCTGTGTACACACTGGCAAGTGTCAGTCATTGGTCATTGGGACTGGCTGTGTACACACTGGCAAGTGTCAGTCATTGGGACTGGCTGTGTACACACTGGCAAGTGTCAGACGGCCTTACAGTTCCATAGCATCTGTTTGACCTTGCTGCTCAGCCCACATGAAGGCAGACGTCGCTTGTCATGATCAACTTCCAAGAGGCCACAGCCTGTGGCAGACAAACTGCGTCATTTAGCGGTCTTTCCTCTGTCCAATCCCCATGATATGCACCCACAAAACTGAGTTTAAAAAGTGAGTATAAAATCAAAGGAGCATTATACAAAACAATCCTTGAGGTATTTTGTTTCATATTCTCAACCTTTTGAACGCAGTATGCCTTGGGATGACTGTGGAATTCCTGTAGAGATTTTGCTGTTTCACGTGTGTTTTATTTACTTGCTTTTTGTTGTTGTTGCTGTTTTTGTTTGTTTTTTTGTACGTGTTTTTGTTTGCTTGTTGTCATGAAAGCAATTTCTAGGTGAAATTGTTGAATGTGCTTGGACACTGGAATCATGATTTCTTCTGGTTTGTGTTGTTATTTCACGTTATGTGTATATGCTGTCATTGAGTTGATTCATTCTTGGTGTCTTCATTTATACAGTCAAGGACTATGTGCTTTACAAACAGCTAACACAGAGAAACAGGAAGGAAGGAATGTGGTTAAAAACTAAATAAAGAAGAAATAAAAAACTTGGTTAAAAATGTTTGTTAAAAACAAGTTCTTTGCATTGTCTTGATGATGTGTTACGGCAAACCCCTGTAGTCCCACAGTTTTGCGCCACCGTAGTCACACTGCACAGGGCGCAAACCGGTCCGTCACTGACAGCATCACTGGATCATGCCATCAGTGATCATGCCATCAGCGATCATGCCATCAGCGATCATGCCGGTGTTAGATGTCATTATTGTATGAATACACATCCTAAATTTGATAACGATAAAGTCAACCGTTACCTGTGTAAGCTGTTTGCACAGGTGGTTGACAGGGAACCGCTGTGTGTCTCCTCTTTGCTGTCATGGTGATGTAGCGGAGGACAGAGAACCGCTGTGTGTCTCCTCTTTGCTGTCATGGTGATGTAGCGGAGGACAGAGAACCGCTGTGTGTCTCCTCTTTGCTGTCATGGTGATGTAGCGGAGGACAGAGAACCGCTGTGTGTCTCCTCTGCTGTCATGGTGATGTAGCGGAGGACAGAGAACCGCTGTGTGTCTCCTCTGCTGTCATGGTGATGTAGCAGAGGACAGAGAACCGCTGTGTGTCTCCTCTTTGCTGTCATGGTGATGTAGCGGAGGACAGAGAACCGCTGTGTGTCTCCTCTTTGCTGTCATGGCGGTGTAGCGGAGGCTGCTTCTGTTCAGGCATTGCAGTTGATGCTGCTTGTGTTCAGGCATTGCAGTTGATGCTGCTTGTGTTCAGGCATTGCAGTTGATCTCATGTTTTGGTTTTCCTGCTCTTTGTGTGACATATGAAGTCGTCATGAATCTCAATGTGCAGCATAATGGCTGCTACAGCCATGTCACTAGTGTCTCCATAGTTGTAACCTTTGTGAACAGAGAGGTTCTTCCTGTTTTTCTGCTTCTACTGTTCATTAAAAAAAATTAAAAAAATCTAGACCTCGAAGTGGAATATTTATTTCTCCTCATTATCCCAGATCTTTGTTTTCTTCTTCCGGTTTTGACATGTATCTTCTGAAGGGAGGCTGGGGATGTCTGATGTCTCCCCCCTCTCTGCAATCTCAGAGCTGCCATTTGATTCCCCTTTTTCTATCTCCTCTCTTGTTTTTTTCTGCCTTGTCCTCTTGCTCTGCCTGTCTTGTAAGTTTTCTGCTTATGGTCCATTCTCTGACTTTTTTTCTTCAGAAAAATCCAATATTTTTGGTTAAGAGCTAAGCTGTTTTGTATGGCTCTTGTTGAACAGGTGGCAGACGATGGTAGGTGGTGTGTGCAGCTTGCTGCCATGTGGCACTGGAATTTGCCATTAGGATTTAACGTTTTGTAATTTGTATTGTACTGTCCATTCCTTTTTTTGTCTTTTTCTTTAGTACTGATAGAATGGTCGGTGATAACAGCATGTCCTAGCCTTATGTACTCTTGTAACAGGGGTAATATCTAAGGGACTAATGCTTTGAACATTTGTGTCTGACGTTTGTGTATGTATGTTTTGTGTACGTTAGCAGAGTGATTGGTTTTAGGGGCTGAATTTACAAAGGGCTTATAATAGAAGAGTTTAGAAATGTGCATTTGCTTATGACCTGAGTTTGACTGTCCTGAGGTGACCCTGTGTGGTTGACAGGACAGTAAAACCCATTTGCTAACTAACTTTGACAAGTATATTTTTTGAGTGGTGTCTGTTGTGGGTTGCTAATGATTGATTCTAAACAGAATGGTGTCTGTTGGGGGTTACTAATGATTGATTCTAAACAGAATGGTGTCTGTTGTGGGTTGCTAATGATTGATTCTAAACAGAATGGTGTCTGTTGGGGGTTGCTCATGATTGATTCTAAACAGAATGGTGTGTTGTGGGTTACTAATGATTGA
The DNA here is from genome assembly GCA_018857735.1 of Alviniconcha marisindica. Taxonomy (NCBI): domain Eukaryota; kingdom Metazoa; phylum Mollusca; class Gastropoda; family Provannidae; genus Alviniconcha; species Alviniconcha marisindica. The sequence continues at coordinate 823,283 of JABMCL010001586.1, read as the reverse complement.
TTCTAAACAGAATGGTGTCTGTTGGGGGTTGCTAATGATTGATTCTAAACAGAATGGTGTGTTGTGGGTTACTCATGATTGATTCTAAACAGAATGGTGTCTGTTGTGGGTTGCTATGATTGATTCTAAACAGAATGGTGTGTTGTGGGTTACTCATGATTGATTCTAAACATACAGCTGGTTCTTGAGACAACCTGTCCACCTCATCCTGTGTAGCATTGATTGGTTCGCGTGACAACAAAAGTGTGTAGTGGTGAGAGTACTTGCCGCGTCACAAACTGCTGATGGTGGAGCGTTGTTTCTCCCGTTTTGTAGTCATTGTGGAGAGGAGACGTTTGATTGTCAGTGATGACAGCGTGGATTGTCAGTGATGACAGCGTGGTCCACATCGGGGGCTGAGTCAGCCTCTTCCCTCTTGTCGGCCTTGCTTTGGCCCGCTTCTAACCCCACTTCTAGCTCACAGCAGGGTGACAGGAAAAGAGAGGTGCATTGTCTCGAAACGCATGCAGATCATCTGACTGGAAGTGAGTTCTCTCGTTTCCTACATTAAAGGGACGACATGCTGACTACTTTGTTGGCGTTGATTTAACGGGGGCTAGTCCAGTGGTTCGTGGGCACGTTGCTGGGCAGTTTGACCCGGCAGGCTGTCCCTTCACACCTTGCAGGAGGCTGCTCGGCTGGTCCCGTTCCGCGGACTGTAGTCCCTTCACTGACCTTCACCTACCTCTCCAGGTCCTGCTGGCCTGGAAAAGTCAGAACTGAAACTAGAAATTTTATTTCTTAATTTTAGTTTAGTTTAGGAAATTTAAAAAGTTTGTTTCTTAATTTTCTTTTAGATGAAGAAGTTTGTTTCTTAATTTTCTTTTAGATGAAGAAGTTTGTTTCTTAATTTTCTTTTAGATGAAGAAGTTTGTTTCTTAATTTTATTTTAGATTAAAAAGTTTTGTTTCATCAAGATGTGTGGACCAGGTGAGGCAGTGGTTAGGTTCCAAACCAGTCATGTCACACACACCACTTGCCTTTCCATTGAGTTACACTTCATGTTAGGCCGTCTCTTGGGGCGTTTGATAGTCATTGTGTTTTGGATCACTTCTGGTGAAACTTGTGTATTGGTGGGAGTACTGGCATGTTGTATTTGTCATGCAGTTTGGGTTTGTGATTGCTGTGTAGGGGTCTCGATTGTTGGCCTTGTAGGACTGATGTAATTATGTATGGATTGAGGGCTTTCATGTGATGTTGGCTGTACTGAAATTCTCATTATTATTGTTAGAAATGATTGACAGTGGTTATATATGTAAATATGATACGCTAGTGAGGTTGAACATTCCTGTTGTTACTCAAAGGGTAGGGTGCGTAGGTTGTGGGTCATATCAGTTTTATGCTTGAATGTAAGTTGACTGGGTTGTTGTGGGAGTGGTCAAAGGGGACACATTTGTTATAATTATCACTTTACCTCAGCGCAGGCCTGTCCGTCCCTTTATGTGTGTGTGTGTTTGTGTGCGTGTGTTTGTGGTGTGTTGGGTTTGTGGTGTGTGGGTGTGCTTGGCCTTGAATTGTTCTGTTTCGTCTCTCTGTTTGCCCACCAGGTGTGCTGTTTGTGTTGGTTTAAACTCCATGCGCTCAACTAAAGGTTTATGTATGCTGAATGTGTATGAAGGTTTATGTATGCTGAATGTGTATGAAGGTTTATGTATGCTGAATGTGTATGATGGTTTATGTATGCTGAATGTGTATGACGGTTTATGTATGCTGAATGTGTATGACGGTTTATGTATGCTGAATGTGTATGAAGGTTTATGTATGCTGAATGTGTATGAAGGTTTATGTATGCTGAATGTGTATGATGGGTTATTTATGCTGAATGTGTATGTAATACACATCACTACAGAGTGTCGTTAATTATTTTTCCACACGTGTGATTCAGTTGCACAGTGCTTTACACAAGCAAAAAATGTTGAGGTTCGGTGCTGGATATAAGGTACTAAGACCGGTCAGAACAGTGTTCTTGTGGTTGGTTTTCTTAAAGAAAGGTGACATGAGAAAGAAAAAAGACGGTTCATGTTTTTAAAGAGGCCTTGTTTTGACATGACAGTTCCCAGAGTGTCGGCAAAAGGGGCGTCTAAGTAAGTCCCCACAGCAGTGCTGTGCAGGAGATGAACCCCCATCTCCCCCCCTCCCTCTTTCTGCGTATCCTGTTTGGGCTATTGGTGCGGGAGTGTTCATTGACTTCCCGACATTCCAGCACCAATAACCAGGCCGGAGAAGTAGACCGTTTCCATTTGTCTTTCTTTTTTTTACCGTGTGCCTGTGAGACTTTATCAAAAATGTGTTGGGTTTTGTGTTGTCCGGTTGTTGTTTTTATCTGCATCTTTTTTTCGTTTTTTAACCTTTTGTATATATATATATTATTTTGGGTCTTGTTTTAGAATACTTGTAGTCGATTTTTTTTATTGATTTTTTTGTGGTGTGATAAAAAATTAAAAAAAGCAGGTATTTCGCGTAATGGTTTCTAGTCCCAACTGTGGGTATCATTTAATTTACAATTATGTATATATGTCATCCAAACAATAATTTTAAAAAGTGTGGTGGGTGGGCTGTGAGTGGAGCTGTGTGATATGGTTTGGAATGAAATTACTGTTTTTGATCTGGATTCAAGCCATACTGTTTTTGATCTGGATTCAAGCCGACAGGTAACTGGTCTTTAATAAAAACACGAAAGCATGAAATGAGTTGAACCCCTAAGTTTTGAGCGATGTATATAGGCTGGCTCTCTGTCTGTCTGTCTGTCTGTCTGTCTGTCTGTCTGTCTGTCTGTCTGTCTGTCTCTCTCTCTCTCTCTCTCTCTCTCTCTCTCTCCTCTCTCTCTCTCTCTCTCTCTCTCTCTCTCTCTCTCTCTCTCTCTCGCACATATGCATACACAAAACATTTATGCACACACACACATACACACATCACACACACACACACACACACACACACACACACACACACACACACACACATACATACACACACACACACACATACACACACACACACACTCGCATGTGCACGCAGGGCAGTTCGTGCATAGCTTACATCATGGACCTATATGTACACAGGTCATCATGGACCTATATGTACACAGGTCATCATGGACCTATATGTACGACAGGTCATCATGGACCTATATGTACACAGGTCATCATGGACCTATATGTACACAGGTCATCATGGACCTATATGTACACAGGTCCATGGCTTACATCGCCGATAGGTGAGTAACCTCTTCAAAAAAAAAAAAAAAAAAAAAATCTCACAGGCCTATAGTGGTTTGAAAGTGGTTTTGAATACAAGCTAACAGTTGTGTAAGGTGCGGGGCTGAGGACAGGGTGTAGTTTTGTAGGACGTGTAATGGTCAGTTGTCAGCACTCCAATACAGGTTACTGTGAAGCACTAAAGCCGCTCTAGCTAAGAAAAATACGAAAACAACAACAACAACGACGACAAGCAAACACATCAAAACAGACTCGAATAAGAAGAAATTTCGCTTTTAATTGTATACGCTTGGTTTGTTATGACATGACACAAAGAGACCTCGCAATAACTGGGTGTTGGTTTGTGTTGAACTGACTGGCTACGTGATTGCCTGCAGTCCCATGCTGACCTCTGTCCCAAGCTGCACTGCTTAACGCTGGCAAGACGGTGAGGAGGCAAAACAAAGTCGGCGTTGTCAGGGGGGACGCAGAGACCGGACAGACGAGGGGACAGACCGGAAAGTGGGGGCAGAGACCGGACAGACGAGGGGACAGACGGGTGGGGGAGGGGACAGAAAGGGGGCAGAGACCGGACAGACGAGGGGACAGACCGGAAAGTGGGGGGGGGGGGGGGACAGAGACCGGACAGACGAGGGGACAGACCGGAAAGTGGGGAGGGGGGGGGACAGAGACCGGACAGAACGGGAGGGAGCGGAGTGGGGGGGGGGGGGGGGGGACAGAGGACAGCAGGACGAAAGGGGGGGGGGGGGGACAGAGACGGACAGACAGGGGACAGAGACCGGAAAGTGGGAGGGGGGGGGGACAGAGACCGGACAGACGAGGGGACGAAAGGGGGAGGGAGGGGGGAAGACGGAAAGACAGGAGGGGGGGGGGGACAGAGACCGGAAAGACAGAGGGGACAGAGACCGGAAAGACAGAGGGGGGGGGGCAGAGACCGGAAAGACGGGGGGGGGGGCGGGAGACCGGAAAGACGGGGACAGAGACCGGAAAGACAGAGGGGGGGGGAGCAGAGACCGGAAAGACAGATGGGGAGGGGGGGGGACAGAGACCGGAAAGACAGATGTGGAGGGGGGGGGAACAGAGACCGGAAAGACAGATGGGGAGGGGGGGAACAGAGACCGGAAAGACAGATGGGGAACAGAGACCGGAAAGACAGATGGGGAGGGGGGGGGAACAGAGACCGGAAAGACAGATGGGGAGGGGGGACAGAGACGGAAAGACAAGGGGAGGGGGGGACAGAGACCGGAAAGACAGATGGGGGGGGGGGGGGAACAGAGAGCACAGGGGACAGAGGGGGGGGGGGGGAACAGACCGGAAGACAGATGGGGAGGGGGGGGGGGAACAGAGACCGGAAAGACAGATGGGGGAGCCAGTTTCAGTCCCGATAATTATTCTTCAAATGATCAGCTCATTTTATATTTCTTTTATTGCGTAATGAATCAATAGCTAACCTGTACACTGCTCTCAACAGATTCCCGTCACAGTTTATACCGTCTGGCTTAAATTTCCTTTGTTTATATCACTCTCGGTGGTACTTTCCTGGTGGTGACTGGTGATGGTTCTCAGAGTACATACTTTCCTGTCGTGGTGGTGACTGAGTGGTGATGGTTCTCAGAGTACATACTTTCCTGTCGTGGTGGTGACTGACTCGTGATGGTTCTCAGAGTACACACTTTCCTGTCCTGGTGGTGACTGAGTGGTGATGGTTCAGAGTACACACTTTCCTGTCCTGGTGGTGACTAACTGGTGATGGTTCTCAGAGTACACACTTTCCTGTCCTGGTGGTGACTGACTGGTGATGGTTCAGAGTACACACTTTCCTGTCCTGGTGGTGACTGAGTGGTGATGGTTCAGAGTACACACTTTCCTGTCCTGGTGGTGACTGACTGGTGATGGTTCAGAGTACACACTTTCCTGTCCTGGTGGTGACTGACTGGTGATGGTTCAGAGTACACACTTTCCTTGTGGTGACTGGAAATGATGCCCACGGGACACTGGGACTAGCCTCCCTGTGTAAAGCCAGCTGCCAATGAGCAGTGGCGCCAACAGCCTTGTGTAGTTAGTTGTGAACAGAAAGCCCCAGGCAAGCGGCCCGGACAGTGTGGCCATTAGCTGTTGCCGTCTGGACGCTGTGGCCATCTGCAGTTGTTGCCGTCTGGACGCTGTGGCCATCTGCAGCTGTTGCCGTCTGGACGCTGTGGCCATCTGCAGCTGTTGCCGTCTGGACGCTGTGGCCATCTGCAGCTGTTGCCGTCTGGACGCTGTGGCCATCTGCAGCTGTTGCCGTCTGGACGCTGTGGCCATCTGCAGCTGTTGCCGTCTGGACGCTGTGGCCATCTGCAGCTGTTGCCGTCTGGACGCTGTGGCCATCTGCAGCTGTTGCCGTCTGGACGCTGCGTGTGGGGCTCAACCAGTGGTGCGGAACACAAGGACAATGGAACAATGGTGCGGAACACAAGGACAATGGAACAGTGGTGCGGAACACAAGGACAATGGAACAGTGGTGCGGAACACAAGGACAATGGAAAGGATGGAATAGTAACAGGCGAAAGATGCAACAGTAACAAGAGAGAAGATACAGTAACCAGGGAAAAGATGGAACAGTAACCAGGGGAAAGATGGAACAGTAACCGGAGAAAATAACAGTAACTGGGGAAAAGATAGAACGGTAACCAGGGAAAAGATGGAACAATAACCAGGGAATAGAGGGAACAGTAACCAGGGAATAGAGGGAACAGTAACCAAGGAGAATAGAACTGCAACCAGGAAGGAAACTCCGGCTTGAGGCTGAGGACTGCATAAAAAGCCGAATCCTTAGTCACGTAAACATATCCACAAAACAAATTCAACAAACTTTTTTTAATTGAAATAAAGGTCTTGGCAAACTTGATCGACAGAAAGGAAGGAAAGGACCTCTTCAAGGGTGGAGGGGGCGGGGACGGGAGATGGGAGTGGGGGGCGGGACGGGAGATCGGGGGAGGGGAGTGGGGGACGGGAGATGGGAGATAGGGGGCGGGGGAGGGGAGTGGGGGACGGGAGATGGGAGATAGGGGGTGGGGGCGGGGGAGGGGAGTGGGGGACGGGAGATGGGAGATAGGGGGGGGGACGGGAGATGGGAGTGGGGGGCGGGGACGGAGATAGGGGAGGGGAGTGGGGGGCGAGGACGGCAGTGGGGGGTGGGTGAGGGGGACGGAGAGGGGGGAGGGGAGGGAGGACGGGAGATAGGAGTGGGGGGCGGGGACGGGAGATAGGGGACGGGGGAGAGGAGTGGGGGGCGGGGACGGGAGATAGGGGGGGGGAGGGGGGAGGATGGGGGGGGAGGGGATAGGGGGCGGGGAGGAGTGGGGGGCGGGGACGGGAGATAGGGCGGAGAGGGAGTGGGGGACGGGAGATGGGGACGGGGGGGGGAGTGGGGGGCGGGGACGGGAGATAGGGGGCGGGGGAGGGAGTGGGGGCGGGGACGGGAGAGGAGGGCGGGGAGTGGGGGGGGACGGGAGATGGAGGGGAGGGGAGTTGGGGGGGGACGGGAGATAGGGGGCGGGGGAGGGGGTCTGTCACTATCGGCTTGCTTCAAACTGACACCATGCTGTTGACGGAGACGGCTCTGACAAAAGCTGGGCTCGACGTCACAAATGACAATGGTTTGCTGGTATTATCATGAATATCATGAATGACTGTGTGGACTGCTGTGTGAGAATCGGAGAGAGAGGACTTTGACTTTGCTCAAATTCCGCCATTCTGTCCCGTAAAATATCTCACTCTTTTTTCCCCTCTTCTTTTTCTCTGTCCCAGTTAGAACTCGAAGGGGGAAGTGCAACACACGCCGTGAGATGGCGAGTGCCACAGGCTCTGACGGCCACTGCAGCTTGACCCTTCCAGCGCCAGGCCCGTCTCCCGTACGCCTCAGTCCAGTGTCCACTAAACAGCTGTGGTAAAGCCGGACTATGCGTTACACGTCTTATAAGGCTATGCTGATTAAGCAGTGAACGGGGGAGGCGTGGAGTGTATGGGGGTAGAAGGAACGTCAGCATCCCATCAGAGCACCGTAGGTGCGAAACGTGTTACTTCTGTTTGAAGTCTATCTGACAGTGATCACAGGCCTGGCTGACCCTGTCCCATGTATATCGCAGAATAAACAACAACAACCAAAAATGTCTGTCTTGCTAATTGTTTGTCTTCTCGTTGCTTCCGTGTGTTCCTCCGTTTCCTAGGTTACCGCCGTGACGAGGTTTGTGTGGCCGCATATGCAGGTGTTGTCAGTGGAGCCGATGAACAGGGCGTCTGTGTGAATGTGGGCAGGGGTGGGGGTGGAGGCGTAATCACTGTCCATTGGCTCTCAGCCTGGAGAGTCTGAAACAAGCAGGAAAATAAAATATTGAAACCGCTACAACGATGCTCATTTTCTCTGCAAATCTGAAACAGAACGGGGCCCAGAGCGCTCGCACAGAATCGACACACAGGGGAGGTAATTACGCTCAAAAGGCGTAACGTAAGTACAACAAAGACCCGAGTCTCCTGCGGTAACTCTCGCCTGGCATGCGTGTAAATACAAGTTCATGCGTGTAAATACAAGTTCATGCGTGTAAATACAAGTTCATGCGTGTAAATGCAACTAGGTCTGGCGGAGTTTATGTACCTTGTATTTACACGCATGCCAGGTGAGAGTTACCGTAGGCGACTCAGGCCTGTGTTGTTGTACTTGTGTTACGTATTTCCAGCGCGAATTAACTCCCTTCGTGTGTCGAGTCGCTGGGTGTGATAAGTGTCGGATATGATGTGGTGGATGTCACACGCGGTATGTGACGTGCTGGATGTGATGTGTGGGATGTGATGTGCTGGATGTGATGTGCTGGATGAGACGTGCTGGGTGTGACGTGCTGGATGTGACGTGCTGGATGTGATGTTCTGGATGCGATGTGATGTGCTGGATGTGACGTGCTGGATGTGATGTGCTGGATGTGACGTGCTGGATGTGATGTACTGGATGTAACATGCTGGGTGTGATGTGATGTTCTGGATGTGATGT
>JABMCL010001586.1:682500-812500 GCA_018857735.1 Alviniconcha marisindica | reverse complement strand
TCATTCACTTTCAGCTGACGTCTCTAGTCGTCACTGTACGTGCGCCTTTACACAGTCTGAAGGTTGGTTGGTTCGCTCTGTTTATCTTCTTCTGTAGCTGTAGCTTGTGGCGGTGCGTGGTGTGTGTGTGTGCGTGCGTGCGTGCGTGCGTGCGTGCGTGTTGAGAATAATTGTGTTGATTCACGAACGACAGATAGCAGTACTCACCACTTTTGAAAATCGTTTCCGAAACTGATCATCAGGGAGCAGAAGAAAGAAAAACATAGTGTCATGACTCAGATACAACCAGAGTAACGCATTGAATAAAACAGCGGGTTGGCTGATGCACATGTAGTAGCGCAATCATCAGTGCTAACCGTTCATCTTATTTCATCCACCGGCCTCAAGTTCACAGAAACATTCACATCGAAAGAACGTGCCAACAATTTCCACCCTTATGGTTTGACTTATACTACTGATCCAACAGCAACAACAACAACTACTCCTACTACTACTACAGCGACGACGACGACGACAACTGCTACTACTACTACTGCTACAACTACTACTATGTTTCTGTACTTTTTAGTTTGTGCAGTTTGAAATAAGGAAGAGAAATACAGGATTTTACATTCTGAGGCAGGGAGTTCCAGAGGTACGACCTAGTGAAGGATATGCTAGTTTTAAACAAGTCCAGCCTTGGCCTTGGCACGTAGAGGTTATTCCCGGAGCTAGGGTGGTGGGACTGGTGACTAATAGAGTTGTGGCAGGTAGTTTGGGGAGTTGGTGGTAAGAACTGTATGCATACATGTTCCTTTATTGTGAGTGGGTCGTCGCGGCAGATTTAAAAGTCCAGGTGCATTCATTTTTGCTCTGTAAATAGGGAAGAATCAGGAAGGATTCATTTACCTGCCCTTCGATGCAGATTTTTTGTTTTGTTTTTAGCGTACATCGCTACAGCCATCCCACGATACTGACGCAATGAGAGGTGTTAAGTGAGCGTTGTGAAAGAAAGAAAAAAGAAGAAGAAAACAATTCGGTATTGATGTTGATGATATGTTGCAGTTGAGAAAGAACAAATTGTTGGACGTGATTTTGCCTACGTGTCCGATCTGGGCTGCGCTTGCCATCGGAATTTGTTGTTAACAATGAGACCTAGTAGGCGATGTTCAGTTATATTTTCAATATTCTGATCACGCAATGATAGTCTCAAGGACAGATCTGTGAGCTGGTGGCTTTTTGTTGAGAGAGGAGAGGGGGGGGGGGGGGGCGAGATGGTGGGGGGAGGGGCGGGGGGACAAAAAAAGAGAGAGAGAACAGAAGCAAGGTATCTACGAACGTTGAGTAATCTCCACCGTGCAAGTGGCGACTGTATTAATAGCGTCTCGTTTTGTAAACTTGTGAGTGCGTACGTGCGTGTTTGCCTGTGTGCGTGTGTGTGTGTGTTCCTGTCTGTTTTTATACCTGTGGGGGGAGGGGAGGGGGGGCAACACATGAGCGAGTCCTTCATTGAGTGTTGGGGTCTGGGACAGTTGGGGGGTGGGTGGGGGGGGGAGTGGGGGGGCAGTACAATACATGATTGATTCCTTCAGTCACAGTATTGGGGCGGGGGACGAGAATTGGGGGGGTGGGGGGGTGTGTCAATAAGTTTGATACACGACTGATTACTTCAGTCACAGTATTGGGACCGGAGATGGAGGGAGTGCAGAAGGTGACTGGTTACTTCAGTCAGTGCTGGTGCCGGTGGAAAGAGAGAAACACCGAGTACACTATTCTTCGCAGTCAGAAATTGTAATCATATCTAAGCAGTCTACAGCCAAATCTAAATATGTATTGTAATAGCGGACAATATGAAAGTGCATCATAGGGGTAGGTGGGGGGGAGGGGGTAGAGAAAGACACCCAGAGTGTCAGACGGGTAATAAGGGGGGGGGGGGGGGGGGGATGCAGAGCTAGTCAGGAGGGAATTTGACGGTAAAGCGATCTGGAGAAAAAGTAGCTTACTCTTCCCACCACAGCTGCTGATGCAGTCCCCTGCACTCTCCGCCAGTTCGTCCCCAATCCCCCACAGCGTTAATGGCTAATGTTTTGTACTGGTATTGTCCCAGTCTCCCGCATTAATGGCTAATGTTTTGTACTGGTATTGTCCCAGTCTCCCGCATTAATGGCTAATGTTTTGTACTGGTATTGTCCCAGTCTCCCGCATTAATGGCTAATGTTTTGTACTGGTATTGTCCCAGTCTCCCGCATTAATGGCTAATGTTTTGTACTGGTATTGTCCCAGTCTCCCGCATTAATGGCTAATGTTTTGTACTGGTATTGTCCCAGTCTCCTGACTTAATGGCAATTGTTTGTACTGGTATTGTCCCAGTCTCCTGACTTAATGGCAATTGTTTGTACTGGTATTGTCCCAGTCTCCTGAATTAATGGATAATTTTTGTACTGGTATTTTCCCAGTAGAGCCTTTTCCTCTCTTTCCGTTTGTTTCGCTGATGATTTCGTTTTGTTTCTTCTTTTTCAGACTATCAGTTTCCAAGTCTAGGCTGCAGTGTCGGGATCTACAAAGGTTTGCCATCACGCGCAGAAATGATACACTAGCCACACAGTCAAAGCAAACGCACAGAAATGATACACCAGCCACACAGTCAAAGCAAACGCACAGAGATGACACATGCCCTATAAGTGCATTGAAAAGAAGGAGGACTGTAAGCTTCAAAGAAAGAATAGCTGAAAACGATCACAACTTTCTCTAACCGTTGCACGTGAGCTAAGGATAGAAGCTGTTTTGTTAGCCTCCAGGGCCGGGGACAAATAACTTCATTTTAGCTCACAGCTCCTCTGGCAATTCAGTTTCATGCGTCGGCGCTAACGGAACAGGCAGCTATTGTACTCAAAGAAGTGGTTCAGGTTTTAAAAAGAACAACTCACTGGGTTCGTGAAACCTTTCTTTTTCTTTCCATTTTCTCTGAAACATCTAAACCTTTTCAAAACTTGCTTTGTCCAACGAATATAATAGATCAAAATACAAGCTTTAAATGCAATAGTTTGTTACGAGCGTCACCTCCATTTGATTTCGATTTGATCAATGGGAAATCGGGTGAGTGGGTGATCTGCTGGATCCACTATAGCTCGCATGTGCTTAATCCCACCAAAGGCAACGCTGCCTCGTCCGTATGGCAGTCTCCTTGTTGTTTGGCCTTGGGCGGTTTCAGCGCTCACTAGGTGTCAGGCCATTCCGTAGTTCTCAATCATGATCCGTTATCTGGATCAAAAACGAACCCGCAGACATTCTGGTGAGCGCTCGTTCAGCTTTGCCGCTCCATCCGCCTGGAACTCCTTGCCTGCCAGTGTGCGGAGTATCCCCACTCTGAGCTCAAAACCCAGTTCCAGAGTGTCCGCTATGGACAGGCCTTTCGCAGACCTGGCTATCCTCGATATCACCCTCACAATGAATCGTGAGTTTGCCAACATCTGCAGTTGTGCGTGACTGAATGGTGTGTGCTGGCGCATTGAGTTTGTGTTTAGCAAAAACGATTTGCACTCTGTAAGAGTTGTCCATTATTATTACTAAGGTTCCTAATGTTACGGTTTCAGTTTGATTTTCCGAACACGTTGGACGAAACATGCTTTTGAAAAGGCGAGTTCTGTTCCCACATTCCTTCTAGGTTGAATCGGTTGTGCTTGTTCAACAAGTCAGGTCACAGACAGACATCGCACTGTATCGGAGTCATCGGCCACTGGCAGTTATCACACTGTTTCTTCTTCTTCCATGGCACCCTCGTAACAGTCACATTTATTAGCATTACTGCAATTACATCTGACACCCGTGACCGTCATGTTTATTAGCATTACTGCAATTACATCTGACACCCGTGACCGTCATGTTTATTAGCATTACTGCAATTACATCTGACACCCGTGACCGTCATGTTTATTAGCATTACTGCAATTACATCTGACACCCGTGACCGTCATGTTTATTAGCATTACTGCAATTACATCTGACACCCGTGACCGTCATGTTTATTAGCATTACTGCAATTACATCTGACACCCGTGACCGTCATGTTTATTAGCATTACTGCAATTACATCTGACACCCGTGACCGTCATGTTTATTGGCATTGTTGTTGTCGTTGTTACACAGGACACTCTTTCTCTGAAATGCCGCGAGGCTCCATTCTTAGTCTGTATCACCGATACATTCATTACACGATGATTCAATCGACGGAAGTGACACAATTATTTCTGATTGGTTGAGTAATTGACACGTCAATAAGCTAATGAAACAAAAAGCATGACTACGCGTTAATTGCTTCCTGTGACTTTAGTGAACTTTAGGCATTAGTGACTGTCACAGATTTCTACTGTTGCCAATCAAATGAGCTTTTAGTTCTTAAACTAGAGACATAATAGAAGACTAGGCAGGAGGCATGTCTGTACTTGAATGACGTCACTAATCGGCCAGGGCCGCTTTTAATGAGTCCTACTGGAGGGTCACGCTGCAGTAAGGCAAAGCAGTCGTGACGCCGGTAACACGCGCTGACTACGGCCAGTATTACTGAAAAGATAGCCAGATAAGGCAAAGCAGTCGTGACGCCGGTAACACGCGCTGACTACGGCAAGTGTTACTGAAAAGACAGAGCCAGATAAGACAATGAACGACAAGACTGTTGACACGGGTCAGGACAGACAGCCAGATAAGACAATGAACGACAAGACTGTTGACACGGGTCAGGACAGACAGCCAGATAAGACAATGAACGACAAGACTGTTGACACGGGTCAGGACAGACAGCCAGATAAGACAATGAACGACAAGACTGTTGACACGGGTCAGGACAGACAGCCAGATAAGACAATGAACGAAAAGACTGTTGACACGGGTCAAGACACAGAGCCAGATAAGACAATGAACGACAAGACTGTTGACACGGGTCAAGACAGAGCCAGATAAGACAATGAACGACAAGACTGTTGACACGGGTCAGGACAGCCAGCCAGATAAAACAATGAACGACAAGACTGTTGACACGGGTCAAGACACAGAGCCAGATAAGACAATGAACGACAAGACTGTTGACACGGGTCAAGGGCCGGTGACTGGCTGATCGGCCAAACACGTGCTGAAAGAAAGGGGCGTGGTGAAAACTGACAGTGCCGGTGGGTGTGTAACACCCTCCACTGACCACCCAACCCAACCACTGACGCCATCAAGACACAGCAACTGGATTTAACGGACAATCGTGTAAAAAGAACGATCGATACCAGGAGAGTGAAGGTGACAGCAGGAAGATTTGAATAAGTTGATACATTATTGACAAACCTCAGTACACAATCTACATTACTGACAAACTTCAGTACACAATATCAGTACACAATCTACATCATTGACAAACTTCAGTACACAGTCTACATCACTGACAAACTTCAGTACACAGTCTACATTACTGACAAACTTCAGTACACAATCTACATTACTGACAAACTTCAGTACACAGTCTACATCACAGACAAACTTCAGTACACAGTCTACATTACTGACAAACTTCAGTACACAGTCTACATTACTGACAAACTTCAGTACACAATCTACATTACTGACAAACTTCAGTACACAGTCTACATTACTGACAAACATCAGTACACAGTCTACATCACTGACAAACTTCAGTACACAATCTACATTACTGGCAAACTTCAGTACACAGTCTACATTACTGACAAACTTCAGTACACAGTCTACATCACAGACAAACTTCAGTACACAGTCTACATCACTGACAAACTTCAGTACACAATCTACATTACTGGCAAACTTCAGTACACAGTCTACATTACTGACAAACTTCAGTACACAGTCTACATCACAGACAAACTTCAGTACACAGTCTACATTACTGACAAACTTCAGTACACAGTCTACATTACAGACAAACTTCAGTACACAGTCTACATCACAGACAAACTTCAGTACACAGTCAGGGCAAAGGCGAGCCATCGGCGCGGCCTGCTGTAGTGAGCAGAGCTCAACTGAAGGAGCAAAAAACGGAATCCTGTTATACTTACACCTCCAGGGCAGTTCTGCAGCGGGAGAAAACAAAGACAAATGATGTCAAGAATGAAGGTTAACAAATATTCACACACACACACACACACACACACACACACACACACACACACACACACACACATACACACACACACACACACTGTCTGTCTGTCTGTCTGTCTCTCTCTCTCTCTCTCTCTCTGCTCTCTCTCTCTCTCTCTCTCTCTCTCTCTCTCTCACACACACACACACACACACACACACACACACACACACACACATCCCACCCCCACCCATCACCCCCCCCCCCCCCACCCACCCCACCACACCACAATCACATACACACAAATACACAGTCACGCGCGCACACACACACACACACACACACACACACACACACACACACACACACTCACCCCCCACCCACACACACTCACACAATCACATACACACAAATACACACACACACACACACACACACACACACACACACACACACACCACACACACACAGACGGTCGGTGAGGAACACACAGTCAACAAGCACAGCACACAGTCAACAGAAACAGGAACAAAGTCAACAAGCACAGGAACACATTCAACAGACACAGGAACACAGTCAACAGAAACTGGAACACACAGTCAACAAGCACAGAACACAGTCTACAAGCACAGGAACACAGTCAACAAGCACAGGAACACAGTCAACAGACACAGGAACACAGTCAACAAGCACAGGAACACAGTCAACAAGCACAGGAACACAGTCAACAGACACAGGAACACACAGTCAACAAGCACAGAACACAGTCTACAAGCACAGGAACACAGTCAACAAGCACAGGAACACACAGTCAACAGACACAGGAAGACAGTCAACAAGCACAGGAACACAGTCAACAGACACAGGAACACACAGTCAACAAGCACAGGAACACAGTCAACAGACACAGGAACACACAGTCAACAGACACAGGAACACAGTCAACAAGCACAGGAACACAGTCAACAAGCACAGGAACACACAGTCAACAGACACAGGAACACAGTCAACAAGCACAGGAACACAGTCAACAAGCACAGGAACACAGTCAACAGACACAGGAACACAGTCAACAACACAGGAACACAGTCAACAAGCACAGGAACACAGTCAACAGACACAGGAACACAGTCAACAGACACAGAACACAGTCAACAAGCACAGGAACACAGCAACAGCACAGCACCAACACAGGAACACACAGTCAACAAGCACAGGAACACAGTCAACAGACACACACAGTCAACAGACACAGGAACACAGTCAACAAGCACAGGAACACAGTCAACAGACACAGGAACACAGTCAACAGAAACTGCCTCTTGTCTACTCACCCTCCTGTGGGCCTGTCAATGGGGGAAATAAACAAAAGGTTAAAGTTACAGTCCAGTCACTGTATCAGCAAAGGTTATGGCAATACTCACAAACACAGATTTTACTTTCGAGTGTTTCGCTTTGATTGCTTGTCTGTTTTATGTACCCCGATACCCCAGCAGTAGCTGAGGGCACAATGGCAGCAGCAATGGGGAGGGAGGGGGGAGAGATGGGCGGAGGACGGGCCGGGGGGTGGGGTGGGGTCCGCTCCTAAAGCAGTTTGTCTCCCTTGTGTCAAAGCCTACTTGGCGAGGCTGGCTTGTCAGGTGATATCGCTTCTTAATATAAAATAGCAGGTCGCCAGAAACCCCGTGTCACGTGGTAGAATCAAGGTGTCTGCCCCCCCCCCACACACACACACACATTTTTAAAATATCTTTTTTTATCCGCCAGCAATGTATCAGAAAGATGAATAGAAACAAAACAAAAAACATAACTTGGAAGCAAACAATCTTTTTCACCAGATGAGAGTAAACACAAATTTTGTGAATCAATCAAAATTTAAGATTTAAGATCGATGTATCAATTAATCAATCGATCAGTTGGTCAAAATGAAACCATTAATCATTCTCAATCAAAACTGGTCGATAGATGAAAAAAATCAATCATGAATCACTCATCTACCGAGTTTCGTGGTGTATCTGCCTATTCTTTACTGCATTTATTCTGTTATGTTGCCTTCTCTCCGTTTTCTTCTTCTCCCTCCGCCCACCGCAGTTACCTCCATCAACGCTCGGCATTTTCTGTCCAAGTGGCTGCCCCTTCACAACCCATTTGGTCTGCAATTGCTTCCATGGCGGAAAGCCGCCCGCAGCGGAGAAGAAGCCATCATTGTACATGTTACATGGCCCGCTGAACGGGCCTGACGGAAAACCGGCCGCAGCAGAGAAATAGCCACCCTTAAAGCTACGTAGTCTGCATAGTTCAGGAGCTGTGTGAGAGTCGAGGTGGCCGTCCTGGGCTGTCCGTCCTAACGAGCCTTCTGGTTTCCGTGGACGTAAAGAATTATTGAACCGTGCTTCGGCATTGGTCACAACTTGTCCCTAATATGTCAACTGACATCTGAGGACATTAAGCAACACTTCACCTACGTAGTCTGCTGACCTGGCCTGGTTACAAGTCCAAGGTGTTAATTAACATATCCGTCAACGACTGGCAAGACGTGTAGCGTAGGCTTCATGCTCCAGCCAGTCAGACGGCGTCTTCATTGCTGTCTCCGTTATCACACCAAAGGGGGGCCCTGTTTCTGCAGGTCATTTTACACCCTCCTACCCACCCTTTCACACTGACCCCGCCCCCCTCCATGTAAACTTTGGCTCAGAAGGCCTGCACCCCTTGTCGATCGTCTGATTCCACAGACGGGCAGACCGAGCCTGCCTACCGGTTCCAGTTAATTCCGTCCTGTCAGACATGTCGGCGTCTTCATTTTCTTTGCTCAGCAAACAGTGTCAGCGGCAGAAGTCGTGGTGCACGTAATGCACGATGTAGCTTGCGGAAAAATTGTTAGTTTCCATCGACACTCCTCATCACCTTGACCTTTAATCACGTGACTAGGTCTGTTTCCGCGACCAGCTCAGTCGGGGCGGTTTGTTGGAAGAGCGCGAGCCAGTAAGGCGATACGACACGAGGAGCTTGTGGGCTGTCAACAAACTGGGGTCATTCTTAAAATAAGCCACGTTTGGCAGCGTAAAGTATATTACATTTCTCTCCATCAGCCAAGTAACACTTGCATGGCGCATATCCCGATTAGTTCGAGCAGCTTTGGATGTTTAAATTGCGCTGCTACCAGGTTGTTTTTAATTTCATATTTGAGAGATCTGAGGTCGCTTTTGTTGAAAACGGACGACGTGTGCATGGCGTTACAGGGACAGAGCCGACGTGAGATTAAAGCCGGGCGGAAGGGGTTGCGGACGTGACGTCATTTCCACAGGGCCAGTCTCCAGCTTCCGACCTGCAAGCAGCCTGCCGCCCTGACAGCACGGCGACTATTTGCCCGGAACCGCCACACCCTCTTCCCAGACGTCTCAGCAAACAGGCGCTCCTCCTTCACTCTTCATTCCACCTTTGCTTCTGGCACTGTCAACTGGTTTCACCTCCTGCAAAGTTGCGCCCCCCTCACCCACTCCCCACCCCACCTCAACACCCCACCATGAATCCCAAGAAAAACCTTGGTCTTAAGCTTGGCCCTCAATGACTGAACTTTCTGATTTTGATTCTTCCAGATCACCAGCTTGATTCTACTTGATTTACGTCAGTTTTATTTTACTCGATTTAGATCATTTTCATTTTACTTGACTACATCATTTCTATTCTACTAGATCTCATCATCTTGGTTCCGCTTGCTCGTCATTTTGATTCTACTTGCTCGTCATTTTGATTCTACTAGCGGACATTTTGATTCTACTTGCTCGTCATTTTGATTCTACTTGTTCACATCATTTTGATTCTACTTGCTCGTCATTTTGGTTCTACTTGTTCACATCATTTTGATTCTACTTGCTCGTCATTTTGGTTCTACTTGCTGACATTTTGATTCTACTTGCTCGTCATTTTGATTCTACTTGTTCACATCATTTTGATTCTACTTGCTCGTCATTTTGGTTCTACTTGTTCACATCATTTTGATTCTACTTGCTCGTCATTTTGGTTCTACTTGCTGACATTTTGATTCTACTTGCTGACATCATTTTGATTCTACATGCTCGTCATTTTGGTTCTATTTGCTGACATCATTTTGATTCTACTTGCTCGTCATTTTGATTCTACTTGTTCACATCATTTTGATTCTACTTGCTCACATCATTTTAATTACAAAGAATCACTGTCCAGCATTCATTACTTGTAAGTCGTTGTGTTTAGAGGTATTTCTTTTCAAGAGTTGAGCTGGTGTCCGGGTGGAGGTTGCTTGTCGGTGTATCTATGTGTGTGTATGAATGTGTGGGCGCGTGCATGTGTGCGTTTGCGCGTGCGTGCATGTATGTTTGCGTGCCTGTAGGAGGTGTGACGGTGACTGAGAGAAAAGAGACAGAGAGAGGGAGACAGGAGAGAGAAGTAAGAGAAAGACAGAGAGAGGAGGAAGAGACAGAGAGAGGAGACAGGAGAGAGAGTAAGAGAGAAAAGACAGAGAGAGGGGGAGACAGGGAGAGAAGTAAGAGAGAAAGACAGAGAGAGGGAGACAGAGAGAAAGAGAAGACAGAGAGGGAGACAGGGAGAAAGTAAGAGAAAGGAGAGAGGGGAGACAGGGAGAGAAGAGAAGACAGAGAGGGAGACAGGGAGAGAGAAGAGAGAGAAAGCAGAGAGGGGAACAGGGAGAGAAGTAAGAGAAAGACAGAGAGAGGGGAGACAGGGAGAGAAGTAAGAGAGAGAAAGACAAAGAGAGGGGGAGACAGGGAGAGAAGTAAGAGAAAGACAGAGAGAGGGGGAGACAGGGAGAGAAGAGAGAGAAAGACAGAGAGAGGGGGAGACAGGGAGAGAAGTAAGAGAGAGAAAGAAGAGAGAGGGGGAGACAGGGAGAGAAGTAAGAGAGAGAAGACAGGAGAGGGGAGACAGGGAGAGAAGTAAGAGAAAGACAAAGAGAGGGGAGACAGGGAGAGAAGTAAGAGAGAGAAAGACAGAGAGAGGGGGAGACAGGGAGAGAAGTAAGAGAGAGAAAGACAGAGAGAAGCAGACAGGCAGGCAGAAACAGAGCGCGCGGAAGAGAGAGATAGAGGGGGGGGGAGGAGAGAGAGAGAGGGGGGAGGAGAGAGAGAGGGGGGGAGGAGAGAGAGGGGGGAGGAGAGAGAGAGGGGGAGAGAGAGAGAGAGGGGGGGAGAGAGAGAGAGAGACAGAGACAGACAGATAAACAGACAGGCAGAGAGGTGCAAGCTAGCACACACACACACACACTGAGAAGTAAATAATTCCTTACCTGGCACATCTGAAATTCCACAGAACGGCAGCAAGCAGAAAAGAAAATGTGTCAGTAATCATTTCAACATACAGAGCAAAACATGAAACTGCAGGGAGACAATAAGCTAGATTGCTTGAAGCAATAAACGTGCCGGCGTTAAAACGATGACCGCAGCTTATCTTCATGTTCAATGAAGCGCGGCCTGTTGTTGTAGCGGGCTTGGACAAAGACGACAGTGAATAAAACATTTGCGACTCTGAATTTGTCCCCAGCCAAGGGTTACTGTGCAGTTAATGCTGGAAGATGATGGATGTCTTAAAGCGAAAAGCGAGGTGGACAAAAGGCAGGATAGTCACGGACACTGTCAGTGCACTTCCTGCCTGCAACGTCTCCATCCTCACGACTCGCCCTTCTGCGGGATGCAGCCGACGTGACGCTAGCATCCACTTACACACCTGCTAACGTTTCTTACAGCGCAACAGAAAACAATGGGGCATACTGGCCGAGTAAGAAACCAACTGACAGGACAAAAGACGGGACAATAAAATAGGAAATAAAAAAGTAACACGCGGTGAAGTTCATTGATCCGCGCCACCGTACCAGTCAGACTTACTCTGCGGCCACTGGCTGTACCACAGAAGACAAGAGAACACGCTCCTCTTCTTTTTCTTCTTCTCCGTCTTTTTTCTTCTCTTTCTTCTTCTTCTTTGAAATCGTACAACTGAATAAGCCTTATCCTAACTGACGCAATCGCTATGCTAAAATAATTTAAAAAGTGAAATACTTACCAACTTCAGACAAGCATGGAAAAAGTTCAAACAGACAGGTCAGTAAAATTCACAATAAACGATCAGAGAGAAGGCCACAGAAGAGGGATAATAATAATAATAATAATATGGCGCATGACCCCTGGCAAGAGGGAGGGGTAGACAGGCAGTGGGCCTGTGGGAGAGACAGCGCAGAGAGAGAGAGAGACAGACAGACAGACACAGAGACAGACAGACAGAGACAGACAGACAGAGACAGACAGGGACACAGAGACAGACAAACACAGAGACACAGAGACAGACACAGAGAGCACCTAAAATCGTGTTGGCATTAATCACATTAGTGGGTTGTTGTTTTTTAAATGGCGGTTCTTGCGAAAAATGCAACGCAAAGAACAATTTCATCCCCCGGAAAAGTCCACGCTGTCCAATCTCACTAAAAACACGACACTAAGAGGCTTTTAAAAGACAAAAGAGAATGCAGACAGGAATTTCGTGCTTTTTGAGACATGATGAGGTACGTGAGACACAATGAACTGTGTGAGAACGATGAGGTCTGCCAGATATGATGAGGTCTCTCAGGGTGAGGTCTGTGAGACACGGTGAGGTCTCACGGTGAGGTCTGTGAGACACGATGTGGTCTTTTAGCACAGTGAGGTCTGTGAGACACGGTGAGGTCTGTGAGACACGGTGAGGTCTGTGAGACACGGTGAGGTCTCACGGTGAGGTCTGTGAGACACGGTGAGGTCTGTGAGACACGGTGAGGTCTGTGAGACACGGTGAGGTCTCACGGTGAGGTCTGTGAGACACGGTGAGGTCTGTGAGACACGGTGAGGTCTGTGAGACCGGTGAGGTTCACGGTGAGGTCTGTGAGACACGGTGAGGTCTGTGAGACACGGTGAGGTCTGTGAGACACGGTGAGGTCTGTGAGACACGGTGAGGTCTCACGGTGAGGTCTGTGAGACACAATGTGGTCTGTGAGACACGGTGAGGTCTGTGAGGCACGGTGAGGTCTGTGAGCACGGTGAGGTCTGTGAGACACGGTGTGGTCTCACGGTGAGGTCTGTGAGACACAATGTGGTCTGTGAGGCACGGTGAGGTCTGTGAGACACGGTGTGGTCTCACGGTGAGGTCTGTGAGACACGGTGAGGTCTGTGAGACACGATGTGGTCTGTGAGCACGGTGAGGTCTGTGAGACACGGTGTGGTCTCACAGTGAGGTCTGTGAGACACAATGTGGTCTGTGAGACACGGTGAGGTCTGTGAGACACGATGGAGTGTGTGCTGGTGACGGGGCAGCACAATGTACAGTTTGTTGCAGGTCAAAGAGTTCGAGGGTGTGTGTCTCACTGAGCAACACAAAGTCTGCGTGCGAAGGCAAAGTTGTCATACTGAGAAACAGTCTGTGTAAGAGGGCCGTTAATCACCGAGAAAGAGGCCGGTGTGTCACTGAGCAAGAGGCGGGTGCCTCACTGAGCAAGAGGCGGGTGCCTCACTGAGCAAGAGGCCGGTGCCTCACTGAGCAAGAGGCGGGTGCCTCACTGAGCAAGAGGCGGGTGCCTCACTGAGCAACAAAAACAGAGTCGCTTTGGACAGGCTGGGCACTTTGCCGCCTCCTGACGGGCTGCACCATTCAGTCTGCAATGGTGAAGGTCTGCACCATTCAGTCTGCAGTGGTGTCGGTCTGCACCATTCAGTCTGCAGTGGTGACGGTCTGCACCATTCAGTCTGCAGTGGTGACGGTCTGCACCATTCAGTCTGCAGTGGTGACGGTCTGCACCATTCAGTCTGCAATGGTGAAGGTCTGCACCATTCAGTCTGCAGTGGTGACGGTCTGCACCATTCAGTCTGCAGTGGTGACGGTCTGCACCATTCAGTCTGCAGTGGTGACGGTCTGCACCATTCAGTCTGCAATGGTGAAGGTCTGCACCATTCAGTCTGCAGTGGTGACGGTCCACACCATTCAGTCTGCAGTGGTTAAAGTTCATGTCAGCCAGGCTGGCAGATCAAATGTCATCAGTCCAGAGGAGTAAATTGATTCACATGACGTTGACATCCGCGTGCTAACTTTACCTGACACCCACACAATGCATGCACACAAACTTGGCGCGACCGGCTTGGTTACAACTATGCCTGGCGGCAATCCAGGGCTCTTTTTTTGGCAGCATGGAGATGCTGTGTTGTAACTGATCCATGACATCATAACGTCGACCGTGAGGGATTGACCAGGTTAATTTGTTCTAAGTTTCCAGTTACAGTCTCTCTCTCTCTCTGTCTGTCTGTCTCTGTCTCTGTCTCTGTCTCTCTCTCTCTCTCTCTGTGCCCGCGCGCGCTTGTATGTATGTGACTGTGTGTGACCGTGTGTGTGTGTGTGTGTGTGAGAGAGAGACAGACAGACAGACAGACAGACACACAGAGAGAGAGAGAGAGAGAGAGAGAGAGAGAGAGAGAGAGAGAGAGAGAGAGAGAGAGAGAGAGATGCGCTTCGTTCTAATAAAACGCTCCTTTTCCTTGATTTCTCTACAGTTTATAGTTTTGCACCGGCGTTCATGTGAGTGTATCTTCAAATGACGGAAAATAGCATGTACTCACCAAACAACATAGACAACGACAACAACAGCGTGTACTCAACAAACAAAACAGACAACAACAAAAACAGCATGTATTCAGCAAACAACACAGACAACAACAACATAAAGACCGTGGACAGTTTTGGCTCTAAATGCCTTCTTCAGATCATCTGCGCATAACTAAACTGGATAGCAAGTCTTGCACCATTCAGCGGATCGTAACCAGATGACCCCAGCGATACGGCTGACTGGGCTTTCGCCATCGCCTCAGCCCGGTACGGTTTGTGACGGGTTTGGAGGCAAACCCATGTAGGGTTTCCCATCACCTCGTCCAGATCAGCACCGATTGCGCGGCGATGCAAACACCAATACAAACGGCCGCAGTATTGTCGCCACGCGCTTTTGATCTAGCGACCCTTTGATGTGCACGTGCTGTTAGCCGGAGGGGGGCGATACGGGCTGCAATGTGGGTCAAGCGGTCGCTTGCCTTTTTTGTCTTGTTCACTTGCTCTTCAATGGAGAGGCTTTTTTTTTCTCACTTGCTCTTGAATCTTTTTGCTAACTGCTCTTGAATGAAGAGTTTTGTGTCGGGTTTTTTTCTTCCGCTTTCGCCCTTTAAAATACAATTTTGTTTCTTCTTACTTAACAAATCTGACGTCAGGGGAGTGCATAGTTGGGAGCCGAAACCCAATTTGCTTGGTGTTGTTGTATTTGTTGCTGTTGTTGTTTTGTTTGTTACTTAACAACTTTCAGGTAGGTAAGTTAAAAAAAAAATCGAGTCAAGTGAATGAATAGTTTGGAGCTGGAACCCAGTTGTTGATGCTGCTGTTGCTGTTGTCGTTGTAGTTTTGTTGTTGTTGTTTTTAGTTCGTTTGCGCTGTTAGGGGAGTGCACAGTTGGCAGCTGTGACCCAGTTTGGCAGACTAGGTGGAAGTGGGTGGTCGACCTGCGGTTCTGCCGGACATTACGTCAGTGTACCACTTGCCAGTTTCTCGCTGATTATGTAGAACTTTGACTCGGTCAGCCAGTCCTGTGTAGGACGTTGACTCGGTCAGCCAGTCCTGTGTAGGACGTTCACTCGGTCAGCCAGTCCTGTGTAGGACGTTGTCTCGGTCAGCCAGTCCTGTGTAGGACGTTGACTCGGTCAGCCAGTCCTGTGTAGGTCGTTGACTCGGTCAGTCCTGTGTAGGACGTTGACTCAGTCAGCCAGTCCTGTGTAGGTCGTTGACTCGGTCAGTCCTGTGTAGGACGTTGACTCGGTCAGCCAGTCCTGTGTAGGTCGTTGACTCGGTCAGCCAGTCCTGTGTAGGACGTTGACTCGGTCAGCCAGTCCTGTGTAGGACGTTGACTCGGTCAGCCAGTCCTGTGTAGGTCGTTGACTCGGTCTGTCCTGTGTAGGACGTTGACTCGGTCAGCCAGTCCTGTGTAGGACGTTGACTCGGTCAGCCAGTCCTGTGTAGGTCGTTGACTCGGTCAGCCAGTACTGTGTAGGTCGTTGACTCGGTCAGCCAGTCCTGTGTAGGTCGTTGACTCGGTCAGTCAGTCCTGTGTAGGACGTTGACTCCGTCAGTCCTGTGTAGGACGTTGACTCATTCAGCCAGTCCTGTGTAGGACGTTGACTCGGTCAGCCAGTCCTGTGTAGGACGTTGACTCGGTCAGCCAGTCCTGTGTAGGACGTTTACTGGGTCAGCCAGTCCTGTGTAGAACATCTTTACCTCATGCTTTTTCTGCAACACTTCCCTGTCTATTATTCGCTGAAGAAAAACTGCCCCCTCCCCCCGCCTTCTCTGTGTGTATCTCTCTGTATTTCTGTCCCCCTTCCTTCATCTCTCTCTCTCTCTCTCTCTCTCTCTCTCTCTCTCTCTCTCTCTCTCTCTCTCTCTCTCTCTCTCTGTGCACTTTATACATAAAACATATTATTATGACCTCACATTACAAACTAAAATTAGATCAGCTACGAAATAAGAAATCATTCTTAGTCCTGCTTACCTTTCTGAACTGCTACATGTCTACACTCCGTCTGGTATACTACGCTCTTCTTCTGACACCCACATGCTGAAAATCCAGCAATACAAACGCAAGAGTCATGGCTTTCGTGTTTTCTCTTGCTTTGGACCCCACATTTGGAATTCACCCCGCAAGACCTTAGACACTGCTCAACGCTGTCATCTTTTAAAGTCAAATTGTAAACCTTCCTCTTTTCACAGTATTTCCACACCAAGTAATATCAATACCAGTTTCTGCTATAGTCATTGTGTGCATGTGTGTGTGTGTGTGTGTGTGTGTGTGTGTGTGTGTGTGTGTGTGTGTGTGTGTTTCCATATAATACCTTACGTAAATTGTTTTGGTAGGACTGTGCTCTACGTGTGTACAGAATATTGTATTTAGGTTAATATGTATCGTGTGAGCGCTCAGGGCGTTGATGAACGCATGATAAATGTACATTATTATTATTATTATTATTGGCTTTCAGGTGTCAGCAGACCCCCCTCCTCCCCACCCTAGCGGTACTGGCCACCAGGAGTGTCTGTCAACAGACAGCCCCCAAGGGGGCACTGGCCACCAGGAGTGTCTGTCAACAGACAGCCCCCTTACCAGGAGTGTCTGTCAACAGACAGCCCCCAAGGGGGCACTGGCCACCAGGAGTGTCTGTCAACAGACCCCCCCCCCCCTCCCCCCACCAGGGGCAGGGGGTACTGGCTTGGCCGTCTGCAAACGAGTTATTTTAGAAGTTACCGGGTGTAACCCCGACTAACCCTCCCAGCTCCAGTGGTTTAGAGGGTTGTGATTAAAGACGCTGACTGAAGCCATGGATGACTTAAAACTCGGGTATCTGGTATTAACTGAAAGACAATTGTACGGGTAATTTGAATCTGTGCTGTTTATACACAAGAATGATTTTAATGACGTCACTTGACGAACAAAAACATAATCAATTGTTGTTTGTCTGGTCTAAGGGAGACCACTAGCATGCTTTATTATAATTATTTCCCTTGAGAGACGAGTACAAGATGGCGCTCATGTCATGAATGTTTTGTAAGGCGTTGCTGCTTAAAACGCAGCATATTTAGCGAGGAGGATAAAACCAACTCAAACTGTTAGGTGAGCTGTTCAAGGCAGGTACGGTCACATCAGTTATGAGTTATTTTGTGAGCTGGGAAGCCTCGGAGCAGCTATAGTCTTTGAAGTTGAGCGTGTCATGCCGAAAACACAGGCTATGTTCAAATGTTGGGTCAGCGACTTACCACATTATCAAAAATCGGTGTCTCCCAGACAAGCCTGAAACACAAACTTTCGCAGCTGTTTATGGTCTCTTCAGGAACCATTTTAAACCCAAACTTTCAGAAGCTATTGCCTGTCTCCTGTTCTACTGTAGAAGCCGTAAGAAGGAGAAAGGTGTTCAGAGGTTCCTGGCACAGTTGCGATGACTCGCTGGCCCCTGCAATTTTGGACAGTTTGTCACGCGAGCATTGCGTGACAGATTTATAGCTAGGATTAATGATAAGCACATCCAGGGGAAGATTCTGTCTGTCCCAGATGGTGAGCTGACGCTTGATCGTGCCTTCCAGACTGCAGAATCTCATGAAGCAGCATGCAGGAATGTAAAAGAGATGCAGATTTCTGCAGGCGATTAAGCAGCTGGTGAACTGAAAGCGTAGGATGAGTCGAGGTCTGAGGGCTGTAGCCAGTGTCAGGGAAGGAGGGACGTGACGCACACCAAGATGGAAGACCGGTGAAAGACCGTTGTCCTTCCGGCTCACACCATGGCCCGAGGCAGTGTGGTTTCCGTGACAAGGACTGTTTTTGCTGTGGCCGGAAGGGCCATGCGAAGGTCAAATGTCACCAGGTGAAGAACATTGGTGAAGATGATAGTGATGATGAAGTTCACACAGTGATGTGCAGTGTAAGAGTGCTCCGATGTGTGAACTGGAAGTTCAAGGTGAACCAGTGGAGTTTGAGACTGACACAGGGTCCCCTTACACTACCATGGGCAATGATACAGTAAGGAGGATCTCTAGGTGTAGTGTACTTAATAGACCCAAAGCGAAAATAAGTTCATTTACAGGTCATTTAGTGCAGGTGCTTGGAACAATGGATGTAAAAGCGAAGGTCAGAGACAGATTCGTCGAAGCAAGAATTATGGTCACTATAAATACCAGCACAATCTGCACGCAGAGACCTTATTGACAAACTGGGGGTTCTAACGGTCAATCTTGTGAAAGAAGCAGACACCGATACAATGACAGCAGCTCTGGACAAGCCCCCACAGTTGTTCCAGGAGGAGTTGGGTCAACTCAAAGGAGTACAGGCAACAGTGCATGTTGATGGGGGTGTAGAGAGAGAGAGGGGGGGGGGGGGGGAGCCGGAGAGCCGGCGGCGACAACAGTTCCTGATGTTCCCCTGACACATCGCCGTCAACTGCCGCGCAACTACCGTCCGACCGCGTGTTGCACTTCATGTGGGGAGGGGGTGGTAAGCACTACAGAACACAACAAATAGAAACAGAACTGGGGGGGGGGGGGGGGTTGGGGGGGCGGGGGTAAAACATAATTTAGGCGCGGAGGGGTGTGTGTGTGTGGGGGGGGGGGGGGGGGTATGTGCCACGCTATCAGCAGACTGGGGGATGTGGTGGGTGGAGGGTTGGGGGGGGGGGGGGATGTGCCATGCTATCAGCAGACTGGGGGATGTGGTGGGTGGAGGGTTGGGTTGGGGGGGGGGATGTGCCATGCTATCAGCAGACTGGGGGATGTGGTGGGTGGAGGGTTGGGGGGGGGGATGTGCCATGCTATCAGCAGACTGGGGGATGTGGTGGGTGGAGGGTTGGGGGGGGGTATGTGCCACGCTATCAGCAGACTGGGGGATGTGGTGGGTGGAGGGTTTGGGGGGGGGATGTCCCATGCTACCAGCAGACTGGGGAATGAATGTCGATCTCTGAGTGAGAATGTCGATATCTATGGATGAATGTCATTTCTTTCTGTCTCTGCGTTTATTTCCCTTTTAGATTGTGTAGTGGTAACTAGGTTTTTCTTGAGTGAATGTGTAATGCACACTCAAACCTCTTCACTCATAAACGCAGCTGATCAGTATTGTTTCTGGAGAGTGAAGTAATTCATCATATAATCCACTGGCTCTTTATCGTTCCAGCATAATAGCGCACTTCATTCATATAATCCATGGTCTTGCTGCCGTTTCTGCAGAGGTCAGCACTCCAGTCACACAAAGGACAGCAAAGCACTTCTCTTATCAAATCCACGGACGTTTTGCATATTCTGCAGATCGAAGCACTTCATTCATAAAATCCACTGACCTTTTTGCCGTTCATGTAGAGCAAAGCACTTCATTCATAAAATCCACTGACCTTTTGCCGTTTATGCAGAGCATAGCACTTCATTCATAAAATCCACTGACCTTTTTGCCGTTCATGTAGAGCAAAGAAAGCACTTCATTCACAAAATCCACTGACCTTTTGCCGTTCATGCAGAGCAAAGCACTGGACTGAGAAAAGACTGTGACGGTCACTTGCGGAGGCCAGTTAATGAGGTCGCTTGGTTGCACCAGACTTGTGCATACAGCTAGGTTCCGGTCGGTCAGAAAACAACGACTAAAGCTGTACTGTTCCTTTTAAACATGCTTGGCCTATCGTCAGCACAAGCGCAACTTTCACCTATACTACGGCCGGTGTGGCCGCTGTAACTTAATGATACTCTCTCTGTCTGTCTGTCTGTCTCTGTCTGTCTGTCTGTCTCTCTCTTCTGTCTGTCTGTCTGTCTGTCTGTCTGTCTGTCTGTCTGTCTGTCTCTCTCTCTCTCTCTCTCTCTCTCTCTCTCTCTCTCTCTCTCTCTCTCTCTCGTGTTTCTGTTTGTCATCAGGGACAGATTTGTAAAGAAGCCGACCTGTGCTTCAGTCTTTATCCTTGTGTAATAAAGTATTATTTTATCTCTCTCCGCCATAACTTAATGATTCTCTCTCTCTCTCTCTCTCTCTCTCTCTCTCTCTCTCTCTCTCTCTCTCTCTCTCTCTCTCTCCATATATATATATATATTCTTATGGTTTCCTAAAGTCTCACACAGTTCCGTCTGTTGCTGGCACCAGGCTCTTCCTGCTCGGCCCGAGAACAGAGGCCTGTTAAAAACATCTGAAAAGAGGGAACTTTTTTTCTCAATGTTTTTATTCCTCTAACACTGCATGATACAGACACCGGTACTCAACTAGTTCTTGCAATCAGCTAGTTTTAAAGACTATCGGAACTCAGCCTCTCAACCGGCCTATCCAATCATAACCCCCCCCCCCCCCCCCCAACGAAACTCCCAGTCGTTTGACAGGGGAAATCACTGCTTCTGCCCCCGTCTTCGCCCTCCCTCATTTCCGTCATAATCATGCCACCGGAAGTTGTCATATTGACTGCGCACGCGCCGAATCATTCTTCACCCGCCATATTGATTGTCGTCGCCCTTTGCGCCCAACTAATAAAGTGGCAAGAAACATGGCAAAGAATGAATGTCTGTCTCCACTCTCTTCATCCCGGAGAAAGAGGGAGGGACAGCCGGGAGAGGAAAGGGGGGACAGCCGGGAGAGGAGAGAGGGGGACAGCCGGGAGAGGAGAGAGGGGGACAGCCGGGAGAGGAGAGAGGGGGAGAGGAGAGAGGGGGACAGCCGGGAGAGGAGAGGGGGACAGCCGGGAGAGGAGAGAGGGGGGAGAGGAGAGGGGGGACAGCCGGGAGAGGAGAGAGGGGGGAGAGGAGAGGGGGGGGACAGCCGGGAGAGGAGAGAGGGGGGAGAGAAGAAGGCAGGGTGGGGGGGAGAAGGGAAGAGGGTTTTGTGTGTGTGTGTGTGTGTGTGTGTGTGTGTGTGTGTGTGGTGTGGGGGGGGGGGGGTCAGAAAGGGATTAAGTGTCCCGGGAATAAATCGTGACCGACAATGGTCGCAGCCAACGTGTCCAGAACCTTTGTTGGAAACCGTTAAGAAGTGGCGATAACACTGGGGCTGAGGGACCCGATGAGCATGTCGCTGGCTGTCGCTGCAGGGCCCTGTCCCAGATACGGAAGTCTTAGTTGACTAAAACAAGTGGCGGGTGGGACAAAGCTTCGGTCCACTGTTGATTTCGTTCTTCGCAGCGTCTGTCGGGTTGAGTCCATGCATTTCTTACTGTTCCCATGGTAATATCAGAGCTATTGACGCGTTGCCGCACTGTGGCAACAAAACTATAATTGATAAAGACAAAACGGTACCTCTCTTTCCCTCTCTCTCTCTCTCTCCCTCGCTCTGTGTGCAGCATTTACCCCGTTATGTTGATTCAGACCAAATCCACTTTTGGTTTCTTTTGCTGCTTGCCCCTCGTCCATATCTTCTAGTGGCTTTTGTTGACAGCCGCTAGGCAGCGCTCACTACCGTTCGTCTGGATACTGGTTGTCCTTTTGGAGTCCCCCCCCCCCACCCCCACCCCCGACCCCCTCGCAGGGTGGAGGGTGGAGTAGGGGTGTATGCAGTTGTTTTTTGTAATCGTGTAATAAAATTGGTTTGCCTTCATGTTAGCTGTTGATGACGTCACAGCGCGGTAAACAATGTTGACGCACGTCCAACGAGACGGTCAGCTGCTGGTCATCAAGGCCCACGTAAGGGGCCCGGAGCGAGAGACCGGCGCACCGTTTTTGCCGAACAGGCTGATTGCCGGTCACCAAATAGAAACGAAGTTGGATCACCATTGTCGCGCACACTGTTTTCGATCGCATCACCCTCCGAACAGAAGCCAGCCTCGTTTACGCGGGTTACCGTGGTGATCTCTCTCAAGAACATTGTCAAGAACGGTCCATGGTGGAGTGATGGATGACGGAAATGATTCGCGGACTGCGCAGAGCTCGTGCAGCCTTTC
This sequence comes from Alviniconcha marisindica, assembly GCA_018857735.1. Taxonomy (NCBI): domain Eukaryota; kingdom Metazoa; phylum Mollusca; class Gastropoda; family Provannidae; genus Alviniconcha; species Alviniconcha marisindica. The sequence goes on along the minus strand of JABMCL010001586.1, from coordinate 789,958 downwards.
TGTTGTGGGCCCAACACGGCTACCGCCCGGCTTCTCCGTCACGCATACCGAGAACTGAAATGCGATGCGACTATTTGAAAAAGCCAAACACAGCCGTCATATAATTGATATCCAATGAGGACGTGAAGAAAAACGAGTGTCATGCATTTTGCAGCCGGGTGGAGGTGCAGAGGAGCCCCAGGCGGTGACTCCAACAGAGGTTCCCAGTGCGGACGGGCGGAGAGAGCGGCGGTAATGCCGGCGAGACACGCGAGTACCTGTCACACAACCACCTCGGGCACCACGGCCCCCACAGCCACGCGTCCCAAGAGGAGAACGTTAATATTAATAGCGCACCTGTCGTGTTTCTCCACAATCTTGTCATTAGCCGTAACGGGATGCGGCAAAGAAAATCTGAACGGTTTGATTTGGGGACACAGACCAGTGGCGGTCGACTGACCACAAACAGGTGTTAAAGCGGTGTGAATTATTGATGCCCTGGTGTAAGGTTTGGTCCCCTGTACGCAACCCACTCCACCTACACATCAACAAGTCTTTTCATCCCATCGTCTGAAACTCTCTCTCTCTCTCTCTCTCTCTCTCTCTCTCTCTCTCTCTCTCTCTCTCTCTCTCTCTCCTGCTAATAATGTTTAGTTAAGCATTCTGCGATCTGAATACACACACCCAAAAGCCTGCTTGAGTAGATCGTACAGTTACATAACAACCGCAACAAGAACGCGTAAAGTTTCGGCAGTAGCAGTCAAGCGAACATAATGTTCCACCGGTTACGTGAACTAATGTTTTACTGGTTACACGAACTAATGTTTTACCGGTTACGCGAACTAATGTTTTACTGGTTACGTGAACTAATGTTTTACTGGTTCATCCGAGGACGGGGCGCGGCTGGCTGCCCGTGTGGCGGTGTCATCCAGAACAAAACGCCGGTCATAGACTGCAGTTGTCAGTGTACAGTTGTCCTCTCAGCCTATAGACTGCAGTTGTCAGTGTACGGTTGTCCTCTCAGCCTATGGACTGCAGTTGTCAGTGTACGGTTGTCCTCTCAGCCTATGGACTGCAGTTGTCAGTGTACGAGCTTGTCCTCTCAGCCTATGGACTGCAGTTGTCAGTGTACAGTGTCCTCTCAGCCTATGGTACTAGCTGTCCTCTCAGCCTATGGACTGTCATCTGTCAGTGTACAGCTGTCCTCTCAGCCTATGGACTGCATCTGTCAGTGTACAGCTGTCCTCTCAGCCTATAGACTGCAGTTGTCAGTGTACAGCTGTCCTGTCAGCCTGTAGACTGCAGTTGTCAGTGTACAGCAGTCCTCTCAGCCTATAGACTGCAGTTGTCAGTGTACAGCTGCATGTAGCGGGTGACCCCCACGATGTTCAGATGACGAACGCTACAACGACGGCACTACGTGTGTGAAGCTGGAAGCAGCCCCCTACAAAACTGGATTCGTGTCGGGGGCTGATTTGGCACAAAGCCCCAGACTGACCTACCCACCTCTTGCTGGGTGCATCTGCCTATCATAACCAGAACTATGGACACACTGCGTCAGCCTATCGTAACCAGAACTATGGACACGCTGCGTCAGCCTATCGTAACTAGACTAGGGACACGCTGCATCAGCCTATCGTAACCAGACTACGGACACGCTCCACCAGCCTACGGTAACCAGAACTCCGAACACGCTGTAAAGTTGTGTGGGCGGGTATATGCATCTTGGTTTGGCAAATAGTTGACGATGTTGCTCCGGGAATCCACACGTTGCTAACATCATCAGAAACAAACAACACAGACCTGTTTGGTTGGTTGGTGAGTTGGCCTGTTCTTTGTGATTGTTTGGTTGGATGGTGAGTTGGTCTGTTCTTTGTAGTTGTTTGGTTGGTTGGTGAGTTGGCCAGTTGTTTGTGGTTGTTTGGTTGGTTGGTGAGTTGGCCAGTTGTTTGTGGTTGTTTGGTTGGTTGGTGAGTTGGCCGTTGTTTGTGGTTGTTTGTTGGTTGGTGAGTTGGCCGTTTTCCTGTGGTTGTTTGGTTGGTTGGTGAGTTGGCCAGTTGTTTGTGGTTGTTTGGTTGGTGGTGAGTTGGCCTGTTCTTGTGGTTGTTTGGTGGTTGGTGAGTTGGCCGTTGTTTGTGGTTGTTTGGTTGGTTGGTGAGTTGGCCAGTTGTTTGTGGTTGTTTGGTTGGTTGGTGAGTTGGCCAGTTGTTTGTGGTTGTTTGGTTGGTTGGTGAGTTGGCCAGTTGTTTGTGGTTGTTTGGTTGGTTGGTGAGTTGGCCAGTTGTTTGTGGTTGTTGGTTGGTTGGTGAGTTGGCCTGTTCTTTGTGGTTGTTTGGTTGGTTGGTGAGTTGGCCAGTTCGTTTGTGGTTGTTTGGTTGGTTGGTGAGTTGGCCAGTTGTTTGTGGTTGTTTGGTTGGTTGGTGAGTTGGCCAGTTGTTTGTGGTTGTTTGGTTGGTTGGTGAGTTGGCCAGTTGTTTGTGGTTGTTTGGTTGGTTGGTGAGTTGGCCAGTTGTTTGTGGTTGTTTGGTTGGTTGGTGAGTTGGCCTGTTCTTTGTGGTTGTTTGGTTGATTGGTAAGTTGGTCTGTTCTTTGTGGTTGTTTGGTTGGTTGGTGAGTTGGCCTGTTGTTTGTGGTTGTTTGGTTGGTTGGTGAGTTGGCCAGTTGTTTGTGGTTGTTTGGTTGGTTGGTGAGTTGGCCATTGTTTGTGGTTGTTTGGTTGGTTGGTGAGTTGGCCAGTTGTTTGTGGTTGTTTGGTTGGTTGGTGAGTTGGCCTGTTCATTGTGGTTGGGTTGGTTGGTGAGTTGGCCTGTTCTTTGTGGTTGTTTGGTTGGTTGGTGAGTTGGCCACTTGTTTGTTGTCTGCATCTCCTGTCTCTTGCTCCTCGCGCGAGGAACGCTTCAACTCAACTGAGATGATCAGAGACGGTTTAACTGATCAGCATCATTCACTGCTTTTCTTCTCCACAACACGATCTTACGCCCCAATCCCCTGTCTGTCTGTCTGTCTCTCCCTCACTCTCTCTCACTCTCCCCCCCCCTCTCTCTCTCTCTCTCTCTTCCCCTCTCTCTCTCTTCCCCTTTCTCTCTCTCCCCTCTCTCCCCCCCCCCCTCCTCTCCCCCCCTCTCTCTCTCTCCCTCCCTCTCTTCTGCCCCCCGCTCTCTCTCTCTCTCTCTCTCTCTCTCTCTCTCTCTCTCTCTCTCTCTCTCTCACCTGCAGACCTACCCCAGGAACTGTATGACCTAGGCTTTCGTGGTGACGGAATCTCTCTGACTGTAAGCACAGTTTTTTCCGGTACATCAACAACAAGCCTTTATCCAGTACATCAAGAAACCAAGAAGAAACGTGTGTAGTTCGCAACTGACGTTATAAAGTATCAAATTCAAATCAATACTCACGCTCAGTCCCTGATGTTCGAGAAAGCCATGAAACAAAGAAACGATTTATGAATGGAGATTATTTAAATCATACTGTAATTGACAGTCATAACATCAGAACGACAAAGAAATGATTTAACTCATACTGTTTCAGTCATAACATCAGCACAACAAAGAAATCATTTAACTCATACTATTTCAGTCATAACATCAGAACGACAAAGACACAATTTATGAATAAAGATGATTTAGCTTATACTGTAAATGTTAGTCATAATATCAGAACGACAAAGAAATGATTCACAATAAAGATGACTAATAATAACAATAAGAAGCAATCTTATAAAGCGCTATACTTCGTACAGAAGTACGAGCTCGCGACGCTGAAATATTCTTTATTCATATTGTAAATTTATTCATCACACCACAAATATTCTTTATTCATATTGTAACTTTATTCATCACACCACAAATATTCTTTATTCATAATTATTGTAACTTTATTCATCACACCACAAATATTCTTTATTCATAATTATTGTAACTTTATTCATCACACCAGAACGAATTTCAGATATAAGCCTAGCTTCAGAGGCAACAAAAGTAATGTATTACAAACAAAATACAAGCAAAAACAAACAAACAAACAAAAAGTTGCAAATAGATCGAACAAAACGTTAACTTCACAAAGCAGCGGTACGTGACCATCGGTCCTATAAGCGCTAATGTATATTATAGAGACATTTCACAGCTGAGGTCAAAGGAAAATCGATGGTTAATCAGTATTGTAACGTGGAAGAAAATGCCATAAAAAATTGATTCATGCACACATGTCGGCACAATACATTTTTTTGCGCAAAGATGCACGCTTGAACACTTAACTCGAACAAACACTGATACCATTTTAGCAGTGTGGGTTAAGTTTGTGTCGTTCTGCATAATCTCTAGTTCCGCCAGCCTATAATTCTACCACAAAGAAATGGAAAAGTTCAACATGAACACAGTGTTAAGAGTTTGGAAAAGATAATGCCAAACACTGAAGAACCATGACAATCATAGCAAGGACACAGGAGTGAGCTTCAAGAACTAGGAGGCCTTCTACACGCTTATTTTTGTCCCAGATTCTGCAAGGCAAAAGTAACGTTCTCCGCTGGCCCAAAGCTTTGTCCAGTGACCCGCAAGAGGCCTGGGGTCCAGGACGGGTGACGGCTACTTGCCCCGCTGCGGGGGCCTGCCACATGGTGACTGCATGAGCTGCCACACGGTGACTGTATGAGCTGCCACACGGTGACTGAGCTGCCAGCTGCCACACGGTGACAGTTGCCACACGGTGACTGAGCTGCCACACGGTGACTGCATGAGCTGCCACACGGTGACTGAGCTGCCAGCTGCCACACGGTGACTGCATGAGCTGCCACACGGTGACTGCATGAGCTGCCACACGGTGACTGAGCTGCCACACAGTGACTGCATGAGCTGCCACATGGTGACTGAGCTGCCACACGGTGACTGAGCTGCCACACGGTGACTGCATGAGCTGTCACATGGTGACTGAGCTGCCACACGGTGACTGAGCTGCCACACGGTGACTGCATGAGCTGCCACACGGTGACTGAGCTGCCACACGGTGACTGAGCTGCCACATGGTGACTGCATGAGCTGCCACACGGTGACTGAGCTGCCAAATGGTGACTGCATGAGCTGCCACACGGTGACTGAGCTGCCAAATGGTGACTGCATGAGCTGCCACACGGTGACTGAGCTGCCAGCTGCCACACGGTGACTGAGCTGACAGTAACTGTGCGGCACATTGTCAGCCTTGCAAATCGTATGTGTGTGTGTGTGTGTGTGTGTGTGTGTGTGTGTGTGTGTGTGTGTGTGTGTGTGTGTGTGTGTGTGTGTGTGTGTGTGTGTGTGTGTGTGTGTGTGTGTGTTGTTTGTGTGTGTGTGTGTGTATGTGTCTGTTTATTCAACTCTGAGTGTGTGTGTGTGTGTGTGTGTGTGTGTGTGTGTGTGTGTGTGTGTGTGTGTGTGTGTGGTGTGTGTGTGTGTGTGTGTGTGTGTGTGTGTGTGTGTTGTGGTGTGTGTGTGTGTGTGTGTGTGTGTGTGTGTGTGTGTGTGTGTGTGTGTGTGTGTGTGTGTGTGTGTGTGTGACAGTGTGTGTTCTACGTGCGCGCGCGTGAGTGTTTTTTAAGGAGTATTAGCCGAGGATAGGACTACCTCATGATCCATGCCTAATGAGCCATGTGACGGCGAGTCACGACACCCACACTGAGGCTGGGGGTACAAAAATGAGAGCGTGTCGAGATCGTCTGCACCGTTAGCTACAATCCTAAGCTTCACTTTCCATCTCGTCGGCCTTGGTGACCTCAGATCATGAACGCTCTTTAAAAATGCTCCATTGACGAACTGAGTTTCATGGAAACGGTGTGATGTTTCTAGGAAAGATAATTTGCTATTCAAAACAGGCTGACCATTTTTAAAGCATCATGTCGAATGACTACAAGCATCTGAACAAAATGAAAGCGGTTCTCACAGCAAAGTAGGTGCTTTCGGCATTTAATGACTGCAAAGTGTTCTCACTGCAGCCATCTTCCACTGAAGTTTCCAAAGAGTTTCCGAAGAGCTGGCGGCTAATGACTTTCCATCATTTGACTCTCAAGTCGTCAACGCATGATTAATTTCAACTACAAAGCTGAGCGGGATCTGAGGAGCTGACAGGGAAACAGCCTGAACGAACTGTAGCATGACGTCACCATATTCATATAATTATTGTCCTGCTCAACCTTACGGTAACAATCATTAGATCATTGTGACCGTGAGGAAAACATTTTTTGTTCACCGCAAGATGCATTCAAATTCAGCAACATGCACACACAAATGATGAAAAATGCAACAACCCAAGAAAACATCAACCCCTGCCCCACCGCACTCCTTTCCGTGTCGACGGCTGCAACGGCCACGAAACAATACGTTGGTGCGATACACAGTGGGACGGGTGCAACAGCGACGACACAATACGTTGGTGCGATACACAGTGGGACGGGTGCAACAGCCACGACACAATACGTTGGTGCGATACACAGTGGGACGGGTGCAACAGGCACGACACAAACTTGGTAACCAGGGGCGGCTGCAAAGCACGACACAATACGTTGGTGCGATACACAGTGGGACGGGTGCAACAGCCACGACACAATACGTTGGTGCGATACACAGTGGGACGGGTGCAACAGCCACGACACAATACGTTGGTGCGATACACAGTGGGACGGTGCAACAGCCACGACACAATACGTTGTGCGTCACGTGGGACGGCTGCAACAGCGACGACACAATACGTTGGTGCGATACACAGTGGGACGGGTGCAACAGCCACGACACAATACGTTGGTGCGATACACAGTGGGACGGGTGCAACAGCGACGACACAATACGTTGGTGCGATACACAGTGGGACGGGTGCATGGACGGAGGCACACACGAAATAAGCCAGGCAAGCATGCCACCATCACTCTACTGAATTACATGCTCAATCTATCGAGTGCCGAAAAAAACAACTAAATTGCTGGTCAGCTGTAAATATACAGGAAAAACGTCTCTCTCGAGAGAGAGAGAGAGTCGGGGAGGGGGGGGGGGATGCTCAGTGGTGTATGCCAGAGAGATTCAGCAGGCAAAGTTTTACACCCCTGTCAACTGCGCGAAAAGTCGTTTAGCTTTTTTGTTTGTTTTTCGCCCCCATCCCCCCACTCTGTAGGATGCTGTTTTAATATATGTTGGAAATCGTGTGTGTGTGTGTGTGTGTGTGTGTGTGTGTGTGTGTGTGTGTGTGTGTGTGTGTGTGTGTGCGTGTGTGTGTGTGTGTGTGTGTGTAGTTTTACCTGCCTGCCAGACTATGCCATTGCAATTTTACCTGTCAGACTGTCTACTGTAATGGGGCAAATTCACCACAACCTAACCTAGGGGACTAGTCATTGGACAAGCAAAGTGTGTCAGCTGTCACCACGGACACACACGGCTGAGTTTTGGAGTGTTTCCTGTGAGGAGCCGAAAGGTTGCAGTTAACTGCTAAGAAGATGAATCAATCGAAGGTAGTGTAACGCCTTTAACAGGCAATCCATGAAGAAACGGACCGACATCCACTAAAGGGGGCAATACAAGTGTCCAAAGAGGAAAAACAAGACAACATTACAACCCGACAACACTACGCACATATAATCAATACTCATTAGCTCAAGTTCAAAAGCTAGCATGCTATTGCACAAGTTGCAAACGAGATTAGGACAAAGAGAGATAGAGTGGGGGGAGGGACAAAGAGAGACAGAGTGGGGGGGGGGGAATACAAAGAGACGTGGCGGGAGAGGTACAAGAGAGACAGAGTTGGGGGGGGGGGGGGGGCGGGAATACAAGAAGCAGAGTGGGGGTGACAAAGAGAGCAGAGTGGGGGGGGGTACAAGAGAGAGAGAGGTGGGGGGGGGGGATACAAAGAGAGAAGAGTTGGGGGGTACAAAGAGAGACAGAGTGGGGGGGGGTACAAAGAGAGACAGGGGGGGGGGGGGGGGGTTACAAGAGAGACAGAGTGGGGGGTACAAAGAGAGACGGGGGGGGGGGGGGGACAAAGAGAGGACAGAGTGGGGGGGGGTACAAAAGAGACAGCGTGGGGCGGGGAGAGGTACAAGAGAGAAGATTTGGGGGGGATACAAAGAGAGACAGAGTGGGGGGGTGTACAAGAAAAGGGTGGGGGGGGTACAAAGAGAGAGAGAGTGGGGGGGTACAAAGAGAGACAGAGTTGGGGGGGTACAAAGAGGACAGAGTGGGGGGGGGGGGTACAAAGAGAGACAGAGGGGGGGGGGGGTTTACAAAGAGAGACAGAGTGGGGGTACAAAGAGAGACGGGGGGGGGGGGGCAAAGAGAGACAGAGTGGGGGGGGGTACAAAGAGAGACAGCGTGGGGCGGGGAGAGGTACAAGAGGACAGAGTTGGGGGGGTAAAAGAGAGACAGAGTGGGGGGGGTCAGAGAGACAGAGTGGGGGGGGGGGACAAAGAGAGACAGAGTGGGGGGTACAAAGAGAGACAGAGTTGGGGGGTACAAGACAGACAGATTTGGGGGGGGAGTACAAAGAGAGACAGAGTGGGGGGGGGGATACAAAGACAGTACATGGGGTACAAAGAGAGACGATTGGGGGGTACAAAGAGAGACAGAGTGGGGGGGGGGAGTACAAAGAGAGACAGAGTGGGGGGGTACAAAGAGAGAGGGGGGGGGTACAAAGGAGACGGGGGCGGGGGGACAAAGAGAGACAGAGTGGGGGTGGGTACAGAGAGAGACGGGGGGGGGGGGGGTTACAAAGAGAGACAGAGTGGGGGGGGGAGTACAAAGAGAGACAGAGTGGGGGGGGTACAAAGAGAGGCAGAGTGGGGAGTACAAAGAGAGACAGAGTGGGGGTGGTGGTACAAAGAGAGACAGAGTGGGGGGGGGTGGTACAAAGAGAGACAGAGTGGGGGGTTTACAAAGAGAGAAGAGTGGGGTGGTACAAAGAGAGACAGAGTGGGGTGGGGTACAAAGAGAGACAGAGGGGGGGTGGGGGTACAAAGAGAGACAGAGTGGGGGGTGGGGTACAAAGAGAGACAGAGTGGTGTGGGGGTACAAGAGAGACAGAGTGGGGGGGGGGTACAAGAGAGACAGAGTGGGGGGGGACAAGAGAGAGTGGGGGGGGGGTACAAAGAGAAGTTCGGGGGGGTACAAAGAGAGACAGAGTGGGGGGGGGGGGGGGATACAAAGAAGACAGAGTGGGGTGGGCGGTACAAGAGGACAGAGTGGGGGCGGGGGGGGGGGGGGTACAAAGAGAGACAGAGTGGGGTGTACAAAGAGAGACAGAGTGGGGGGGGGGTACAAAGAGAGACAGGTGGGGGGGGGGGTACAAAGAGAGACAGATTGGGGGGGGGGGTACCAAGAGAGACAGATTGGGGGGGGGGTACAAAGAGGACAGACTGGGGTGGGGGGTACAAAGAGAGACAGAGTGGGGGTGGAGGGGTACAAAAGAGACAGACTGGGGGGGGGGGAGTACAAAGAGAGACAGAGGGGGGGGGGGGGGGGGTACAAAGAGAGACAGAGTGGGGGGTACAAAGAGAGACAGAGTGGGGGGGTACAAAGAGAGACAGAGTGGGGGGGGGGCACAAAGAGAGAGTGGGGGGGGGGTACAAGAGAGACAGAGTGGGGGGGGGGGTACAAAGAGAGACAGAGTGGGGGGTACAAGAGAGACAGAGTGGGGGGGTACAAAGAGGACAGAGTGGGGGGTTTACAAAGAGAGACAGAGTGGGGGGGGGGGGTTACAAAGAGAGACAGAGTGCGGGGGGGGGGGGGGGTACAAAAAGAGAGACAAGGGGGGTACAAAGAGAGACAGAGTGGGGGGGATCCCAAAGAGGGGACAGAGTGGGGGGGGGGGGTACAAAGAGAGACAGAGTGGGGGGGGGTACAAAGAGGGGAGTGGGAGGGGGTACAAAGAGAGACAGAGTGGGGGGGTACAAAGAGAGACAGAATGGGGGGGTACAAAGAGAGACAGAGTGGGGGGGGGGGATACAAAGAAGCGATGAAGGGGGGGGTACAAAGAGAGACAGAGTGGGGGGGGGGGGGGGGTACAAAGAGAGACAGAGTGGGGGGTACAAAGAAGACCTGTGGGGGGGGGGGGTACAGAGAGGCAGAGTGGGGGGGTACAAAGAGAGACAGATTGGGGGGGGGGGGGTACCAGAGAGACAGAGTGGGGGAGGGGGTACAAAGAGAGAGTGGGTGGGGGAGTACAAAGAGAGACAGAGTGGGGGGGGGGGGTACAAAGAGAGACAGAGTGGGGGGGTACAAAGAGAGACAGAGTGGGGGGTACAAAGAGAGAGTGGGGGGGAGTACAAAGAGAGACAGAGTGGGGGGGTACAAAGAGAGACAAAGTGGGGGGGGGGGGTACAAAGAGAGACAGAGTGGGGGGTACAAAGAGAGACAGATTGGGGGGGGGGGTACCAAAGAGACAGAGTGGGGGGGGGTACAAAGAGAGACAGACTGTGGGGGGGGGGGTACAAAGAGAGACAGAGTGGGGGGGTACAAAGAGAGACAGAATGGGGGGGGGGGGGTACAAAGAGAGACAGAGTGGGGGGGGGTACAAAGAGTAGCAGAGTGGGAGGGCTACAAAGAGAGACAGAGGGGTGGGGGGGGTACAAAGAGAGACAGCGTGGGGGGGTACAAGAGAGACACTGTGGGGGGGGGGGGGGTACAGAGAGCAGAGAGTGGGGGGTACAAAGAGAGACAGATTGGGGGGGGGGGGTACCAAGAGAGACAGAGTGGGGGAGGGGGTACAAAGAGAGACAGAGTGGGGGAGGGGTACAAAGAGAGACAGAGTGGGTGGGGGAGTACAAAGAGAGACAGAGGTGGGGGGGGGGTACAAAGAGAGACAGAGTGGGGGGGGGGGGTACAAAGAGAGACAGAGTGGGGGGGTACAAAGAGAGAGTGGGGGGGTACAAAGAGAGACAGAGTGGTGGGGGTACAAAGAGAGAAAAAAGTGGGGGGGGGGGGTACAAAGAGAGACAGAGGGGGGGGGTACAAAGAGAGACAGATTGGTGGGGGTCCCAAGAGAGACAGAGTGGGGTGGGGGACAGAGAGACAGACTGGGGGGGGGTACAAAGAGAGACAGAGTGGGGGGGGTACAAAGAGAGACAGAGTGGGGGGTACAAAGAGAGACAGAGGGGGAGTACAAAGAGAGACGAGTGGGGGGGGGGGTACAAAGAGAGACAGAGTGGGGGGGTACAAAGAGAGCAGAGTGGGGGGTTTACAAAGAGAGACAGAGTGGGGGGGGGGGGTACAAAGAGAGACAGAGTGGGGGGAGGGGGGGTTACAAAGAGAGACAGAGTGGGGGGTAAAAAGAGAGACAGAGTGCGGGGGGGGGGGGGGTACAAAGAGAGACCAGTGTGGGGTGGGGGTACAAAGAGAGACAGAGGGGGGGGGGGGGGGAGTACAAAGAAGACAGAGGTGGGGGGGTACAAAGAGAGACAGAGGTGGGGGGGGGGTACAAAGAGAGAGTGGGAGGGGGTACAAAGAGAGACAGAGTAGGGGGGGGTACAAAGAGAGACAGATGGGGGGGGGGGGGTACAAAGAGAGACAGAGTGGGGGGGGGGGGGGGGGAGGAATACAAAGATAGACAGAGTGGGGTGGGCGGTACAAAAAGAGACAGAGTGGGGGGGGGGGGTACAAAGAGAGACAGAGTGGGGGGGGTACAAAGAGAGACAGTGTGGGGGTGGGTACAAAGAGAGGCAGATGGGGGGGGGGGGGTTACAAGAGAGACAGATTGGGGGGGGGGGGACCAAGAGAGACAGAGTGGGGGAGGGGTACAAAGAGAGACAGAGTGGGGGGTACAAAGAGAGACAGATGGGGGAGGGGGTACAAAGGGAAACAGAGTGGGGGGAGGGGGTACAAAGAGAGACAGAGTGGGGGGGGGTACAAAGAGAGACAGAGTGGGGGGGGGTACAAAGAGAGACAGAGTGGGGGGGGGAGAAGAGAGACAGAGTGGGGGGGGGTACAAAGAGAGAGTGGGGGGGAGTACAAAGAGACAGAGTGGGGGGGGGGTACAAAGAGAGACAGTTTGGGGGGGGGGGGGTACCAAGAGAGACAGAGTGGGGGAGGGGGTACAAAGAGAGACAGAGTGGGGGGGGGGGGAGACAAAGAGAGAAGAGTGGGGGGGGGGTACAAAGAGAGACAGAGTGGGGGGGGGGTACAAAGAGAGAGAGGGGGGAGTACAAAGAGACAGAGTGGGGGGGGGGTACAAAGAGAGACAGAGTGGGGGGGGGGTACAAAGAGAGACAAGTGGGGGGGTACAAAGAGAGACAGAGTGGGGGGGGGGGAGTACAAGAGAGACAGAGTGGGGGGGGGGGGAGTACAAAAACACACATGACCATAAAAAGACTGAAAAATATTCAAATTCAAAAATGAACGTCAAAGTCCTCAGACACCATGTTATTATGACAAAGTGTAGCAAAGCAAACACACAATACCAATATGTACATATATGTATAGATATGTGTATGCATGACAAAACACGGCCGTGCAGTATGCCCGGGAACTAAGAAAGCGTACCCCAAAGGCCGGGATATCCGTCTACAGTAAAAAGAAGAGAAACAGCAACACAGAGTAGAACTTAACTGTGATGGTTGAACAAAACCTTCGATTAGTTACAATGCACAAAGAACAACGGTGCAACTATGTATGGACTAGTGCAAGTGCAATAGGAAAAACCTTTTTTCAAAAGTATTAATTAGAAAAGAAAAGAAGAAAAAAAGAAGAAGACTAACACTCTATTAAGCCTGTAGCAAAACATACACGTTATATACTACGAGGAAAGTAACAGATAGAACGTGTGCTCAGAACTCGATACCAACCATCACAAGTGTGTGTCTCTATAAAGATTATCAAGGTGTGGCCACAACTCTGAGTGACAAACGCGATTAGCCAATCAAGACGCGCAGACCAGACACACATTTGGATCTCACTTTCCATTGTCCGACAACTAGCAGTTTGTGTCATCGATGAACAAATTGCGTGGCTTGGCAGAAAATGGCGCGGAAAAAAAGGGCGTCACGTGTCCTAAATGATGCAGCCAATAGCCGCCAACAGCCGCCAACAGCAACCAACAGCAGCCAAGAGCAGCCAGGCCATCGCTGCCCTTTGGTCTAAAGCAACTGATTTACTGACACATCGACAACCCCCCCCCCCCCCCCACCATGCCACCCGCCCCCAAAAGGTTTCTTATGTGTTTTGGGGGGGGGGGGGGGGGGGGATTTATATTTTCCTCGAAATCGTTTTTGAACCTTCTTCACCTTGTTGACGTAATGCCAGTGGAAATTGTTACGGCCATCTCCCTCGGCTCGGCTGACCTGTCAGCCATTAGCAGACTCTGGTTCTGGGAGAGCATGTGCACTAGACACATTGTGGATCCACTGCGTGAGGACAAAACACTGTCACCACACACAGCTACATTGTTGGACACGGTACTGAGACACGGGGAGAACAGCTACAGTGTTGGACACGGTACTGAGGGACGGGGAGAACAGCTACAGTGTTGGACACGGTACTGAGACACGGGGAGAACAGCTACAGTGTTGGACACGGTACTGAGACACGGGGAGAACAGCTACAGTGTTGGACACGGTACTGAGGGACGGGGAGAACAGCTACAGTGTTGGACACGGTACTGAGGGACGGGGAGAACAGCTACAGTGTTGGACACGGTACTGAGACACGGGGATAGTGTGCAATGGAGTAGGCGTTAGACAGAGGGGGGGGGGGGGGGGGCCAAAGACAGAGAGTGAGACAAACAGAGAGACTCGACAAAACTCGACAATAAAAACCAGAAAGGATTATCCCATCAATATCAATGGCAATCCCTTTAAATCAAACATCGCGAAGGTGTTTCGTCAAAAGTGCCAACAGCCATAACATTGGAATTTCTGACTGAATCTGGTTCTTGAGAAAGAAAAACAAAAAACTTGTGCAATCACTCATAAATAACTCACACAGGAGCTTTTCTGAAGAACAAACACTTTCCAAGACAATTCAAGCTTCCTCTCAAGTTCCAAATGTAGTTAATTCAGATGGGGAATCTACTCTAATCTTCAGTCGATGGTAAAAAACGAGGAAACTGGCGTATACACTGAATTGTCATCCACTTATCGCTGGTGAAGATAATTATATCTCTTTCACGAAAGCGAAGATATTTTCAACACAGACAGTTTAGCATCATATTACCAAAGAACTCGCCTCAAAGAGCGTCTGTTAGACGTAGACTGTATTGAAACTGCAATAATAACGTGTTCCAAAGTAAGTAATTGCTGGCAGGTAACTCCGTCACGGCATCCTCTCCCTTCAACAACGAGCGGCTGACGTAGCGGCGGCGCAAAGAGCGGGGCCACAGCGGTAGCCGCCCTTCCGTCTCAAGTCCGGGACGGGCCTTGCTGGTCGTGCGCTGTGGCGGGCAGGGACAGGTTTTTGCCCGCAACAATTTCACAGCAAGAAATTCAAATAAACAGGGGATGCGTTCAGGCAGTGACACAGGGCCTACCGCCCTGATAGGGGGAGGTTTCCATCTGGGGGTCATCCTCTCCAGACGTGATGTTCAGTAAACTTTACTAATGCTAACCGACGTAGACTAGCTCCGTAACCAGGGCGACCTGTATTGAAGGAGGCGTCCATCATTACAGACCCAATCACATCACAGAAAGCCGGTTGGAAACAGTACCCACTCCCACTCCCACACATCAGCTCCCCCCCCCCCTCCCCATCTCCCCATCCCCAACAAACACACCTCTGTTCCAACTGGTTACACGTATCCATCCTTGCAACCTTGGCCAAATCATGAAAGCAGTATTCATAAGTCTAGCCAATGGTGATGAAACAAATGATGACACTCAGACCTGTGTCCAAAACCCAAAACAAAAAATAAATCAAACAAGTCCTCGACCTACGTCACTAATGAAAAGACAGGAAGTGACTGTAGGGTTTCCACGGCTGCTGTTGTCTCTCTTCGGTCACTCTTCACGACATACCTCCGCCCTTGCCTTTGTTGAGCATAAAATGTGAGACACAAACAAGTCAAAAAGCACTGATGCTTTAGGTTAATCCTTTCCGTGTAAAAAGTATCTCGAGATGCCGGAGGATTGGCACAAAACGTAAGCACTGTTTACGACACGGAGAGTGGTGCAAGCCACAGCTGCACAAAGCCTTTGCATGCAAGCTATGACGCAATACTTACCATAAACTTCACAGCAGCAGAGCAAACAAAGCAAGTATCGTTGAAGTTTTGTTCAGAGACTAAACAGAACACACACACACACACACACACACACACACACACACACACACACACACACACACACACACACACACACACGCACAGAGAGAGAGAGAGAGAGAGAGAGAGAGAGAGAGAGAGAGAGAGAGAGAGAGAGAGAGAGAGAGAGAACCTTTTTGAAACAACCTTGAAAAGTGCGGGCCCAGCTTTAGTTAAGCCGTTGATTTAAGGAGACTGGAGTTCGTGTTCAGGCCATTCATTTTGCTGTTCGTCTTCTATTGACCTCTCTACCCCCCACCCCCCACCCCCTCCCCTCATCGCCCGCCTCCATCCCCCAACCACCACCCCCAGCGAACCCCCTTCCACCTCTAACCCTACTTTTATCTTTAAGAAATCGATTGTATTATATCTTACGCTGAACACTGTGAACTTAAACCGGAATGTGGGCTGATATTAAACATCCATGATGATGACACCACTATAGGCTGAAACAAAAATCTACATGATGCATGTCAATGATGCCACATATTTAATAAGTCCGCTGATTGTTAAAACAGTGGATGGTGCCAGCCTCATGCCAAGGTTCATTCACCTGCATTTTCTGAATGTCACCTTTTCATTCCCCGACATCAGTGGCACTACCCCTGTCTGAATACTCCCTGACATCCCTATTGACTGCGTGCGTGCGTACGTGTGTGTGTGTGTGTATGTGTGTGTGTGTGTGTGTGTGTGTGTGTGTGTGTGTGTGTGTGTGTGTGTGTGTGTGTGTGTGTGTGTGTGTGTGTGTGTGTGTGTGTGTGCATGTGTGTGTGTGTGTTGTGTGTGTGTGTGTGTGTGTGGTGTGTGTGTGTGTGTGTGTGTGTGTGTGTGTGTGTGTGTGTGTGTGTGTGTGTGTGTGTGTGTGTGTGTGTGTTGGTTCTTTGCTTTGTAATGCGCTTTGTGCTCCAATCTGGAGATATAGCACACAAACCTGTAGATTACTATTATTATTGCTGTGATGATGATGATGATGATGATGATGATGATGATGAAGTATTTGTAATGCATCGAATCCCTCTGCGATACAAGTGTGAGGCTTAAAGCGCTATACCTACATGAAACATTACAACAGAAAACAGCCTAATTTAACAGTGCATTGCATAACTCACTCTACACTCGAGAAAGCACACGAAGCCTACCAATGACTATGTGCATGTTCTGTCAGTCATTAGGACAACTAGCGTCTTCCTTAAGGGTCCTTTTTGGCCGCTCTGTCCTTCTTTAGGACAACTAGCGTCTTCCTTAAGGGTCCCTTTTGGCCGCTCTGTCCTTCTTTAGGACAACTAGCGTCTTCCTTAGGGGTCCCTTTTGGCCGCTCTGTCCTTCTTTAGGACAACTAGCGTCTTCCTTAAGGGTACCTTTTGGCCGGTCTGTCCTTCTTTAGGACAACTAGCGTCTTCCTTAAGGGTCCCTTTTGGCCGCTCTGTCCTTCTTTAGGACAACTAGCGTCTTCCTTAAGGGTACCTTTTGGCCGCTCGGTCCGGGACATCAGAGTCTACAGAAAGTGTGCATGCAAATGAAAACGTATTTGTAGAAGATGATTCCGTTACATTCTCATTCACTTGAGCCTGTGTTCCGCCTTCTTTAGCCAAAGCCGACAATTTTCGGGTGGACTCAAGCCTCCATCAGTGGCGGGAATCACCGATCACGATCAAGAACGCTCACTCTGGCTGGCTCGTTCTCTAGCCCAGCGCGCACCCTGCCCGCCAATGGCGTGGCGGCAAAAAGCACGTGGACCTCACTGGAGACAAAGCCGCTTTCTCCTCTATTGATTTCATTGACTGTGGCTGGGTGGGTGGGGGAGTGGGGGGGGGGGGGGAGTTGGGGGGGGGGGGAGGGGACGGAGGGGGGCGGGGACGGGGGAGGGGGACACCTTGATCTTCTGCCCACTGCCCGCATTGTCTTCCATAAATAATTGATTGAAAGCGCCCATCAAAGGTATTGCAGCCGGCTCAGTGGCAGAACAGATTAAACCGCCAGTCCAGGACAAGGGCTGCGACGTTCCGATGTCAGAGGGTTATTGTGAAACAATGCAACATTCATAAGTTCAGCTTCTTTCGGAAGTTACGTAAACAATAAACCGTGGTTCGTTCAGGTGCAGTACTTGCTTAAAGAAGCCAGCCTTCTCAGAAGATGGTTGTCCACGCAGGCCAGCCTTTCCCCAAACAGCAGACAGCGACACGAAAACTACGGAGTTAGGTTGCTCCGTGGACTTTGACTTTTCGATCTAGACTGTGATTAGCAGGAACCGATGGGCAGAACACCGTCAGGTGTCACAGCTGACCCACTTCCTCATCGCGGTACCTTTAAACGTCTTTTTCGGGCGACGAGAGCATGCAACTTTCGTGCTAGATATCAAAAACTGAGACGGTGCGTGCAACACGGGCACCTGTCTTCGTTGGATGATGCTAATCCCGGCATCCTTCACTAAGGAAACTAAGTTTATAAATGGGCTATTCAGTCAAGGGAGCATCTCTAATCAGAATCCTCAATTTCTAATTTTATTTCGATCTCTTCGACCTGTTAGAGGAATTCTGTTTAGAGAAGGCAGGTTCCTTTAAGGCCCGAGGGTGCAACACAATAGACAGGCACGGCAGCTGCACAGAAAGTGAACGGAGCTAAAGCAAATATTGCGTGGGAACAGTGACTGAAAAATGCACAAAGCTGATGAAGGTGAAGGCAAACATCTTTGAAAACACTGTATACTTACAACACTACATCAAAGGAACACCGGCTGTGCAACATTCGTGAAGCCTTGTTTTTTCTCCACACTTTTACTAAGTCACCAAAGAACTGTGCTTTTTTTATTGCGAACTTACGCCACTGTCTGCCAAAGCATGCATTGCTTTAGGCCTTTACTGCAATGGGTTCATTGTCAGAGGTAGTATGGCCTACGTTGATGTTAATCGTTTAAAAAGAAAGTAATGCCACAGTCGCGCGTTTCACTTCGTGAAGTTACTGAAAACATGCGACTGTGGCTTCAGGACATTACATAGTTATCCATACATACTATCTGACCGAACCGTCACAAGCAGTATTATGGGTGGTAAGCGGCGAGCGATGATAAGTGATGTATTCAAAAGACACAGGACCCATTTTTCTGGACTGGGTGATGACTGGAGAGAGAAAGGCACAGGGGGCGCGGGCAGTGCACCTGCACGTCGTCAGGGTGCAAGTGCACCTGCACGTCGTCAGGGTGCAAGTGAACCGGCACGGAGTGTTAGCGAGGCAGTTTGGGGAGTGTTTTGACGTTGTGGACTGAAGTTTGCCTAGAAAAGCTTGGATTCAAAACGGCCAAACTCTGGACGATATGTGACGTCTGAAAAACTGTACGTGTGAAGTCTGAAAAACTGTATGTGTGACGTCAGGATTATACACGAACTGACTCGAAGACTTCCAAGTGAAAACAGTTAATGGCTGTTGCAGTATTTTCTGATCTTGTTACTGATGCTGTGCAGGGTGGGTTACGTGTCTCCTTCACACTCTCGTGTACTGACTGCTGTGTACTGACAGTTGTGTACTGACTGTTGTGTACTGACAATCGTGTACTGACTGTTGTACTGACTGTTGTATACTGACAGTCGTGTACTGACTGCTGTGTACTGACAGTTGTGTACTGACTGTTGTGTACTGACAGTCGTGTACTGACAGTTATGTACTGACAGTCGTGTACTGACTGCTGTGTACTGCCAGTTGTGTACTGACTGTTGTGTACTGACAGTCGTGTACTGACTGCTGTGTACTGACAGTTGTGTACTGACTGCAGTGTACTGACTGCTGTGTACTGACGTTGTGTACTGACAGTTGTGTACTGACAGTTGTGTGCGGACTGGTGTGTTTTGTTGTGTACTGTCTGCTGTGTATACAGTTGTGTGCTGACAGTTGTGTATTGACAGTTGTGTTCTGACAGTTGTGTGCTGACTGGTGTGTGCTGACTGGTGTGTGCTGTTGTGTACTGTCTGCTGTGTATACACTGTTGTGTGCTGACAGTTGTGTATTGACAGTTGTGTACTGACAGTTGTGTGCTGACAGTTGTGTACTGACAGTTGGTGCTGACAGTTGTGTGCTGACTGGTGTGTGCTGACAGTTGTGTACTGACTGTCGTGTACTGACTGTCGTGTACTGACAGTTGTGTGCTGACAGTTGTGTGCTGTTGTGTACTGACTGTTTCTCCTGCGGCTTAAAGTCTGTCCCCAAAGTGGCTGAACCTGACACAGAAAGAAGCATGGTTCAATACGGAGGTGTTCCAGTTGCTACTGAAATATGTCTGCACGCGGGTTACGCTCTCATTTTGGGTTACGCTCTCATTTGTGTGAGTTGAATGTTCACATTATTTCTAGTTTGATCCAAACATGTGGGGTCTTGCCAAAGGCGACAACGACCAGCCAGGAACTGACTGTGACAACAGGCTTCAAGCAGATGTGCCACGCGCCTGTATTGCAGGGTATCACTTGGGACAGAGTGTATTGTAGGGTACCACTTGGGTCAGAGTGTATTGTAGGGTACCATATGGGTCAGAGTGTATTGTAGGGTACCACTTGGGTCAGAGTGTATTGTAGGGTACCGTACGGGTCAGAAATGTGTTGTAGGGTACCATATGGGTCAGAAATGTGTTGTAGGATACCATATGGGTCTAAAGTATATTGTAGGGTGCCAGATGGGTCAGAAGTGTGTTGTAGGGTGCCACATGGGTCAGAAGGGCCCCGTAGCGTGTATTGTAGGATACCACATGGGTCAGAAGTGTATTGTAGGGTACCACATGGGTCAGAAGTGTATTGTAGGGTACCACATGGGTCAGAAGTGTATTGTAGGGTACCACATGGGTCAGAATTGTATTGAAGGGTACTACATGGGTCAGAACTGTATTCAAGGGTACCACTTGGGTCAGAAGTGTATTGTAGGGTACCACATGGGTCAGAAGTGTATTGAAGGTACCACTTGGGTCAGAAGTGTATTGCAGGGTACTACGTGGGTTAGAAATGTATTGAAGGGTACCACTTGGGTCAGAACTGTATTGTAGGGTACCACATGGGTCAGAAGTATATTGAAGCGTACCACTTGGGTCAGAACTGTATTGTAGGGTACCACATGGGTCAGAAGTGTGTTGTTGGGTATCACTTGGGTCAGAAGTGTGTTGTAGGGTACCACTTGGGTCTGAAGTGTGTTGTAGGGTGCCACATCGGTCAGACGGGACCCGTAGAGTGTATTGAGGGTACACTGGGTCAGATGTATTGAGGGTACCACATGAGTCAAACATATATTGTAGGGTGCCACTTGGGTCAGACGGGACCCGTAGAGTGTATTGTAGGGTACTACATGGGTCAAAAGTGTGTTGTAGGGTGCCACATGGGTCAAACGGGACCCGTAGAGTGTATCGTAGGGTACTACATGGGTCAGAAGTGTGTTGAAGGGTACCACTTGGGTCAGAAGTGTATTGTAGGGTACTACATGGGTCAGAAGTGTGTTGTAGGGTACCACATGGGTCAGAAGTGTATTGAAGGGTACTACATGGGTCAGAAGTGTATTGTAGGGTACCACATGGGTCAGAAGTGTATTGTAGGGTACCACATGGGTCAGAATTATTGTAGGTCCACTGGGTCAGAAGTTGTATTGTAGGGTACCACATGGGTCAGAAGTGTATTGTAGGGTCCACATGGGTCAGAAGATGGGTACTACATGGGTCAGAACTGTATTCAAGGGTACCACTTGGGTCAGAAGTGTGTTGTAGGATACCACTTGGGTCAGAAGTGTGTTGTAGGATATCAGCTGGGTCAGAAGTGTGTTGTAGGATACCACATGGGTCAGAAGTGTGTTGTAGGATACCACTTGGGTCAGAAATGTGTTGTAGGGTACCACTTGGGTCAGAAGTGTGTTGTAGGATACCACTTGGGTCAGAAGTGTGTTGTAGGGTACCACATGGGTCAGAAGTGTGTTGTAGGGTACCACTTGGGTCAGAAGTGTGTTGTAGGATACCACTTGGGTCAGAAGTGTGTTGTAGGGTACCACTTGGGTCAGAAGTGTGTTGTAGGATACCACTTGGGTCAGAAGTGTGTTGTAGGGTACCACTTGGGTCAGAAGTGTGTTGTAGGATACCACTTGGGTCAGAAGTGTGTTGTAGGGTACCACATGGGTCAGAAGTGTGTTGTAGGGTACCACTTGGGTCAGAAGTGTGTTGTAGGGTACCACTTGGGTCAGAAGTGTGTTGTAGGATACCACTTGGGTCAGAAGTGTGTTGTAGGGTACCACTTGGGTCAGAAGTGTGTTGTAGGATACCACTTGGATCAGAAGGGGCCCGTGGCAGGAGGGTGCAGCTGCACGGTGGCAGCGAGCTTGGTAGACACCAGGCAGCGTGTCCTCACACCGCCGGCACTGTCAGCCCACCGTTGCCATGGTGACGCAAGTTAATCCCAGCAACACGCCGCGTGCCAGAAGCCGCCTTTTATTTACTTTGCCCATTGACAGGTGTGCACGTGCTTCCGCCACGCAACCCTCAAATTACGGTCAGTCTGCAGCCAGCTAAAAATGCAGGTGCATAACTATATTTGAGGAAATACGAACATCTCTGATGCGCTATGCTGCATCAGACATCACAAAAGAGCTGCAGACTCCTGTTATGCCTCTGTGTGCGTGCGTGCGTGCGTGCGTGGTGTGTGTGTGTGGGGGGGGGGGGGGGGGGGGTGCGTGTGTGTTTGCATGCGTGTGTGTGCGTGCGTGCGTGTGTGTGTCAATTCCCCGAGGGAAGGGGCAGGGGCAGTGCAATTGGATGTTCTGGCACTGTTTGATTTTCCTTCACGGTGTTTTGGTCCCCACCGCTCCTGTCGCCATTCACTTAGACCCAGGACAAGAACAGAGACCGGAGGAGAGTCTGGTGTCGTGGGGATGCTGCTTTGAGCTCACAGCAATGTTATTGTTTATCACACTGTCGTCCCTGCAAAGTCCAGCTTCTTGACCCATTAAGCCTGACAGCGCTTTGGAACCCAACAGTTCACGCTATAAAAGCAGCCCCGTTGTCACGTTCAGCAGTCTTCCATGTCCGCCTGTGGTTCTTGAGAATAAACCTGCAGACGACGAAGAGTAAAAACGGGGCAGGACGTCAGCAGCGATCTGAAGTAAACAGGATCAAGCCGTGTGTTAAGTGGGCGTTCTGCCTGAAGTAAACAGGACCAAGCCGTGTGTAAACAGGACCAAGCCGTGTGTTAACTGAGCGGCAGTAAACAGGACCAAGCCGTGTGCTAACTGAGCGGCAGTAAACAGGACCAAGCCGTGTGTAAACAGGACCAAGCCGTGTGTTAACTGAGCGGCTGAAGTAAACAGGACCAAGCCGTGTGCTAACTGAGCGGCAGTAAACAGGACCAAGCCGTGTGCTAACTGGGCGGCAGTAAACAGGACCAAGCCGTGTGTTAACTGAGCGGCAGTAAACAGGACCAAGCCGTGTGCTAACTGGGCGGCAGTAAACAGGAAACGTTCAACTGGCCGTGCAGTAAACAGGACCAAGCCGTGTGCTAACTGGGCGGCAGTAAACAGGACCAAGCCGTGTGCTAACTGAGCGGCAGTAAACAGGACCAAGCCGTGTGCTAACTGGGCGGCAGTAAACAGGACCAAGCCGTGTGCTAACTGGGCGGCAGTAAACAGGACCAAGCCGTGTGCTAACTGGGCGGCAGTAAACAGGACCAAGCCGTGTGCTAACTGGGCGGCAGTAAACAGGACCAAGCCGTGTGCTAACTGGGCGGCAGTAAACAGGACCAAGCCGTGTGCTAACTGGGCGGCAGTAAACAGGACCAAGCCGTGTGCTAACTGGGCGTTCTGCCTGAAGGCAAGCAGTCCTCCCAGTGCCAGCCTGCAGCCCACACCCTCAACAAGGGGGCACAGCGACCTCTGCAGTCTCCCGTCTCCCTAGCACAGCGACCTCTGCAGTCTCCCAACTCCCTAGCCTTCAGACTCCCAACTCCCTAGCCTTCAGAACGGGAAAACGACTGGCCAGGCGCCTCAACTCATCTTCTACGCATATGATCCGCAAGGTCGGCTGACAACATTTGGAAGGCCTTTGTCGTTTTGTCACTGGGGGAATTCACGCCATCTAGCTGATGTGTGTGAAGGGCGCACTGCTTTCTTTGTTTTTGGTTGTTTTGATATTGTTTTTGTTTTGTTTTTGTTGTTTTTAACCTCGTGGACGGAAATTTGTTGGGTAAAGGAGTGCCTGACATTCAGACTGGCGATGCGAAGCGTGAAACGTTTCCCACTTATTCACTACATGGTGGTCAGTGTCGCTCGATCACGCCGTGAAATACGGTCATCCGATTTGGGACTGGATGCGCCAGTCATATTAAGAAGCAGCTGTCCTGGCGCCAACAGGCGTTACTAAGGAAGATGGCGGCCGGCCACGGCGTGGTGGACCTCGCCCCGATGGCCGTAAGTCGCCGTCAACAGCGACAACGTCGGCAAAGCAGCAGCCTGTGCTGACGCTCCAAAGTCAGTGCCTCTATTTGTACAGGTGATCCAGAGGAATGACTCAACTGCATGTACAGTTAAACGTGTTAAAGTGAATCAAGTGCAACAACTGTTGAAGTTTATGCATGAAATTTATCGTTGGATGTTGTGCCTTTAAGACTTTTATTACTGACAATGCAGTGAGTCCACAAGGAGCTCTTTCCGTTTTCTCTGTGATTCTAAACTGACAGTAAAGTTTCTCGCACTGAGCTAAGCTAGATTGGCCTGAAACGTTTAGTGCTTAAAACTGTCGTAACGTGCATGACACTTTTCACAATCAAGTTCCGTGAGGGACAGACTTGCGCACATTGACCACGAGGAAAGCCTTGCCAGGACAACGCTTCGTGCCAGACAACCCGCCCACGTTACGACTGATTCAGCGGGCTAAAAATTAAGTGATCCGATATTACAGGGAAGGTTTTTAATCCGAAAAATAGTGCGTACCAAAGCGACAAAACAAAGAAACAAAACAAGAACACAACAACAGCTAAGCAAGAAAACCAAAAACCACTCCTTTTGATTGATCACAGATGCCGTGTCTTCGGCTCCACCACTAGGTTGTGCAATAAATAAATTACATATAAAAAATAATAATTAAATGACACATTGTAATATAGTGATCAGAAAATGGTAGAGAGAAACAAAGGTGCTTTTCTATCTTCCATACCGATTTTTACGTAGGCCTACAGACTCAAGGTAATAGATACCATGTAAATGTTTATAGTTGTTATCGTTGATATCGTTATTATTAGGTTTATAATACTAAATTGTTCTAATATTATTATTATTGTCCTCTTGTTGTTGCTGTTGTTATAATTATTGCTATGAACATTATAGTTTATAATTATTATGATTGGTATGATTTCTGCGATCGTTATTATTGCATAAAAGCGGGGATAGCTCAGTGTTGGAACGCCGGACTCGTGATCGAAAGGTTGCGTGTTCGAGTCCCGGGTGGAGCGGCGGGAGAATGAATTTTTCTTCTCCAGGGACAACTTTCTGTGCTGACTCTTATTTCGGTATTTCTTCCAACGTGCTACACGTATAAGATTCCGGTCATTCTGCCAAAACTGCAGATGGAAGGTTACAGCTAACACACGCACGCACCCTATGCATGTAGCTTTGAATGAAGTGACGTGACAAGGTGCATAATTGTATGGTGTACACAGAACGCGCCGAGACGGCAGCAGTTTCACGTGGCACCATGTTATGGCTATTATGTTTATAATACTTGTTATTGTGGTTATGATTATTTGCTGGGTTGGCTTAAGCATTGAAAGGATCAATTGTACTACGAGGTGCAGTCACTACGTGGTTCACTTACACCGCCCCTCGGCTGCACAGAAACAAAAGGCAACGGTTATCAGTTGTACAGAAACAAGAGGCAACGGTTATCAGTTGTACAGAAACAAGAAGCACTGGTTGTCATAAGACCCCACACAAAGAGTTAATTTCTTCTCTGAATAAGCTGGAAAGACGAGCTCAGATCGGAAACAAGCAGATGAAGAGAAGGAAAGGACCGTAAGCAAGAGAAAGCAGAATACAATCGGATAAACACAGCAGCACTGTTGTCACCACGTCACAACTATCGTCATAATCGTCATCACCACCACCATCTGCATCACCATCATCAACACGAGCAAAGACAGAGGAAGAAGATGACTAATACAGCACGCTAATCATGATCAATGATTGAAGATAACCAAAGCAGACGAACACACACACACACACACACACACACACACACACACACACACACACACACACACACACACACACACACACACGTACATGTTGATATACATAAAGTAATAATTACCCGAGAGCTACTTATATGGGCGGCAAAACGTGGTTTGCAAATACTATATATATATTATGCATGAATGCTTTTCTCTACAGAATGGCGTCATCATCATTAGACCTCTAACAAAGACAGGAGAGGGAAGGGGGGGAGAGGGGGAGAAAGAAAGAGAGAGGTGGGGAGAGAGGGGGAGAAAGAAAGAGAGAGGTGGAGAGGGGGGAGAAAGAAAGGATGGAGGTGGGGGAGAGAGGGGGAGAAAGAAAGAGAGAGGTAGGGAGAGGGGAGAGAAAGAAAGAGAGAGGTGGTGGGAGAGAGGGGGAGAAAGAAAGAGAGAGGTAGGGAGAGGGGAGGAGAAAGAAAGAGAGAGGTGGTGGGAGAGAGGGGGAGAAAGAAAAGGAGAGAGGGAGTGAGGAGAGAGAGGGGGGGAGAAGGGAGAAAAAAGAGAGAGGTGGGGAAGAGAGGGGAAGAAAGAAAGAGAGAGGTGGGGAGAGAGGGGGAGAAAGAAAGAGAGAGGTAGGGAGGGGAGAGAGGGGAGAAAGAAAGAGAGAGGTGGGGAGAGAGGGGGAGAAAGAAGAGAAGGTGGGGGAGAGGGGAGAAAGAAAGAGAGAGGTGGGGAGAGGGGAGGAGAAGAGAAGAGGAGAGAGGAGAGGTGGGGGGAGAGGGGGAGAGAAAGAAAGAGAGAGGTGGGGGAGAGAGGGGAGAAAGAAAGAGTGGGGGAGAGAGGGGGAGAAAGAAAGAGGTGGGGAGAGAGGGAGAAAGAAAAGAGAGGTGGGGAGAGAGGGGAGAAGAAAGAGGTGGGGAGAGAGGGGGAGAAAGAAAGAGGTGGGGAGAGAGGGAGAAAAAGAGGAGAGAGGGGGAGAAAGAAAGAGAGAGGTGGGGAGAGAGGGGGAGAAAGAAAGAGAGAGGTGGGGAGAGAGGGGGAGAAAGAAAGAGAGAAGTGGGGGAGAGAGGGGGAGAAAGAAAGAGAGAGGTGGGGAGAGAGGGGAGAAGAAGAGAGAGGTGGGGAGAGAGGGGAGAAGAAAGAGAGAGGTGGGGAGAGAGGGAAAAGAAAGAGAGAGGTGGGGAGAGAGGGGGAGAAAGAGAGAGAGTGAGGGAGGGAGAGAGAGGGGGAG
This sequence comes from Alviniconcha marisindica, assembly GCA_018857735.1. Lineage (NCBI taxonomy): Eukaryota > Metazoa > Mollusca > Gastropoda > Provannidae > Alviniconcha > Alviniconcha marisindica. Next base: position 763,348 of record JABMCL010001586.1, on the reverse strand, counting down.
AAGAAAGAGAGAGGTGGGGAGAGAGGGGAGAAAGAAAGAGAGAGGTGGGGAGAGGGGGAGAAAGAAAGAGAGAGGTGGGGGAGAGGGGGAGAAAGAAAGAGAGAGGGGGGAGAGAGGGGAGAAAGAAAAGAGAGGTGGGGGATAGGGGAGAGAGGAGGGGAGAAAGAAAGAGAGAGGTGGGGAGAGAGGGGAGAAAGAAAGAGAGAGTGGGGGAGAGAGGGGGAGAAAAAAAAGAAAGAGAGAGAGGGGGGGAGAGGGGAGAGGGAGAGAGGGGGAAAGAGAAGAGAGGTGAGGAGGAGGAGGGGGAGAAAGAAAGAGGAGAGAGGGGGAAAGAAGAGAGAGGTGGGAGAGGGGAGAGAAAGAAGAGGGGAGAGAGGGGGAGAAAGAGAGAGGGGAGAGAGGGGAGAAAGAAAGAGAGAGGTGGGGGAGAGAGGGGAGAAAGAAAGAGGAGAAGGAGGAGAGAGGGAGAAAGAGAAGAGGAGGGGAGAGAGAGGGGAGAGAAAAGAAGAGAGAGAGGAGGGGGGAGAGAGGGGAGAAAAAAGAAGGAGAAGAGGAAGAGAGATGGGAGGGGAGAGAGAGAGGGGGAGAAAGAAAGGAGAGGGTGGAGGGGGGAGAAGAGAAGGGAGAGAGAAAAAAGAGAGGCTGGGGAGAGGGGAAGGGGGCCAGAGAGGAGAGAAAGAAAGAGAGAGGTGGGGGCAGGTGGGAGAAGAAGAGAAGGTGGGGAGGGACACGAAGCATCATTTACAAGAAACAAGAGAGAATGACGATACGAACAGTTAAAGAAACACTGAGACAAAGACAGAAAGGCAGGACCGATTGTGGTGAAAGTTAGGAGAAATAAAAGGCAAAGCGCTGATCTATCGTCTACCTACCGATCTCCTGACGGCCTGGATGGGAGGAAACTCGCCTCTGTTCCCTGCCACGTATGCTGCGTACACACACACAAACACATCATTAGCAGGTAGTCTCCACTGTCGTACACACACACACACACACACACACACACACACACACACACACACACACACACACACACACACACACACACACACACATCATTAGCAGGTAGATCTCCACTGTCGTACACACAACACACACACACACACACACACACACACACACACACACACACACACATCATTAGCACCACACACACACACACACACACACACACACACACACACACACACACACACACACACACACACACATTAGCAGGTACTCTCCACTGTCGTACACAACACACCACACACACACACACACACACACACACACACACACACACACACACACACACACACAACAACAACAACAACAACAACAACAACAACAACAACACAAACACAGTTAGCAGGTAGTTTCCACTGTCGTACACACATACAAACACATCATTAGCGAGTAGCTTTCAATCTTACCACCTCCACGTCATACAAACAAACGCATCAATGGCAGCCACCACTACCGTACACACAATGAACACCATCAACAGGTAGCCTTCAGTGTTATCACTACCGTACACACAATGAACACCATCAACAGGTAGCCTTCAGTGTTATCACTACCGTACACACAATGAACACCATCAACAGGTAGCCTTCAGTGTTATCACTACCGTACACACAATGAACACCATCAACAGGTAGCCTTCAGTGTTATCACTACCGTACACACAATGAACACCATCAACAGGTAGCCTTCAGTGTTATCACTACCGTACACACAATGAACACCATCAACAGGTAGCCTTCAGTGTTATCACTACCGTACACACAATGAACACCATCAACAGGTAGCCTTCAATCTTATCACTACCGTACACACAATGAACACCATCAACAGGTAGCCTTCAGTCTTATCACGTACACTAGCTCTCCCTTCAACAAGTCCCAGATGGGGGAAAGAAAAAGCAGCAGCATCAGTAGATAAGGTTGAGACACATCCGACACTGAGGAGAGATAAAATACTTCATTTGCGAAGGTAACAGAAGCATGTATGTTTTTTTACATCCAGCCCTCACCCGAATAAGGGGCTATTCTAGATCTAATGATACACGTACACATTTCTAAGCTACGACACACCGGTAGGCACATGGACATCAAATATAGGGCTTTGAAATTATCAGAGGCAAACATTATTTGGTCGGTAAATACGTGAAGAATGGGAAACAAAATAAGGCAGAACGTTTCAGGCGGGTTACAGTCTCCAAGTTTAGCATGCATGGACAACCAATCAGGGCATAATGTAGGACATGAACGTGGTTTAAACGTTTCAGTGCTTGAGAGCCATGCTGTTGATCCACTGCCTGGGAAACGGGTACCGGGGGGACAGCGTGTGAAGCAGGCGTCGGCCTGTTGTGGGCGTGTGGTGGAGGAGAGGGGGGATGAAGGGGGTGTGGCTCTAAAGGCGGGAAATCATCGTGAGACGATAGCTGCAGTGTTGCTGCGGGCTGGTGGTTACGAGGGTGCACACTGTGTCTGTGAGGGCGATAGGACAGGTGGGAAGCGGGCCGTCTTTGGTTGAGTGAGCCGTGGGAAACGGCGTCTCTGCCAGCCGATCCGTGCCCTTAGGACTGAAGTGGGTCCTGTCTTTGAACAGCGCTAGACGAGGTGCACCATTCTCTGTGACGAACGCCGGAGTGTCGTCTATGAACAACAGCACTTGGAGACGTGGCAGGCAGCAGAGAGGATGGAGTTGGAGGGTGAAATGACGTCATTAAGGGGACACCTTCCTCTTGCCGGTAGAATGGAGGAAGCACGAAGGGAGGCGAGTGGAAATGCGCGACTGCTCGCAGCAATCAGGTCTGACCACGTGCTCTCGCTGGCTGCCTCTGTCGATAACTCAGTGCAACTGTTTATGCCGACATGGAATGTGGCCTGGTCAGATTCAGATTCAAATGTTGCACAGCTGGGGTCGGTTCGGCACTCTGGGCCCACTTGATCAGATCTGCGCTTAATCCTGGAACACATACTTTCTGCTGGGTAGTTTGTTGATAAGCCCAAAACTGAGCAGTTCAAGCAGATAGCACAGGAGCCAAAAGAAGCTAAATGGAAAAGCTTCTGTGAAGAACTCAGTGCTGAAACAACGCTGACACAGTTCTGGCGGTTCTACCAACGCATGGAAGGGAATGATCGTACCAAAACAACCCCAGACTTAGAAAACACCAACAGGGCAAGGCTAAAGACCAACAAAGAAAAAGGTCAAGCTTTATTTGGGCGACTCATACAACACAGCAACCAAAACAACTTAGAGGAAAGGAAGCATATACAGAGTGATCTCAACAGAACACTTGCATAAAGTGGCCCCGACGATGACCTCCCAGAGGAGGAATTCAACGAAGCCCTTAGAAAAAGCGGGAAGGATACAGCACCTGGTCCGCATAGGATTCGATATTCGGACATCAAGAACTAAACAGAAGAGGACCGGCTGAGCTGTACACTATTTACCAAGAAAACATCAACAAAGGCCATATTCCCCAAGACTGGACAGACAGCTTTAAGCGTCACAAGCTGAATGGATACCGCATCCTCACAATGCTTCATATATGTTCATAAATGATGCCTTGTTATTCCTTTTTTAATAATTATTCATCAGTAGCTTAGCAACCACTAGTTGTTAGTTGTTTGAACGACGAGAGGCAGAAGACAGGACTATGATCACAGATACTCGCGGTCAGTACTAATACTCCCAGAAACCACAGCTGGATTAGTAGTGTGACTGTGATCAGTTAAGGTTGCTGTGGCACTTGTCATACTTCTTTCACTTTGAACCAACTGTTGAAAGCCAAAGAGACGTAGTAATGTCCCATGGTGGTTGGGGTTTACGTAAATCAATGCTAAAATCTCCGATTAACAGGACATTGGATGTGTGATCGTTAGCTGTTAGCTTTGTCAATCAATTGTACAAAATGACAGAACCATGCAAGTAGCGGGGTGGGGCGGGGCGGTGGGGGGGGGGGGATAGAGAAAGATTGTTGTTAAGATGTTGTATAGTCCACAAACAGCACCTAGGGATGCTTTTGTAGAAAAGATCGTTCTGCTTAGGTACACAGCAGCAGCAGCAACAACAACAATGGCAATTATTTTCCGTAGTTGACAACAAACACCAACAGCAGTTATAATTACATTACGGACATCGAGTTTGAATATAATTATACTGACTAGGCTGTTTGCAGCGATGACCAAAAAGAAATTGTCCAAATATTAAAACACACTTTTCTGAGGCAATTAGGCAGGTAGCTGAGGTTCGTCTGTTGTGCGCTAGAGTGTGCGCCTTGTTTATGGTTGACTGTTGACTGGCGTGCAGGGGGAGTGTTGGGAGAGCGCCAGTCAACAGTCAACCTCAGCTACCCCAGCTCTCCCAACACTCCCCATGCGCGCCAGCGGTGCGTGACGTACGACGTGGAGCGTGTCGTACGACGTGGAGCGTGGTCGCTGCAAAACGTGACTGCAAAACTGCCAACTTCAAGTCGGTCGATACGCAGTGCAAAAACGGCTGAGTGCCAGGCACAAGACAGTCTTTACAACAGTAAGAAGTTGAATCAACGGATGTAGCAGCCTTCCCCGGTTCATTGGTGTCCTGTTTATAAGAACCCGCCGAAGAATGAATTATACTGTCAAGCGTTAGAAGTTCGTGCACAGAGTGGCGAGAGGAAGAAGACAGAGCCAGAGACAGCGGGCTAGTTAGTAACATCCTGTCAACCACACAGGACGAACGAGAATTAGTCGGTACATTTCCTTTTACCACGTTGAGCAGGCTCAAAGTCTCTCTCTCTCTCTCTCTCTCTCTCTCTCTCTCTCTCTCTGCAAAACTACGACAAAAACAAAAAACAAAAAAAGCATTTAGAGATTATGTTTCAACACTCTGGGACTCAGCAAGTGACTCTTTGCAAAAACCCTTGAAGTCACTACACAGGCGAGCAATCAAAACTGTTCTTCTAAAATGAACTAGTCTTACCGGTAAAGACTACAAAACGGCTCAAATTCTCCCGCCATCTTCTAGACTAATGTGTAATAAAGCACGTTTTGTGCACAAAATTGAATCGGGTAGGGCACCGATTTATCTATCTTTATTTTATTTTATTGATTAATCAAAGTTCGAGGAATTCATCAAGAAAGCTGATTGTGCCAATACCGAGGATAGATTTATTCAAGTCCAGCCTGGTTTATTCTGGTCCTGCTCTCTGGAACTCATTACCCAGCGCATTGAGGTTTCCAGTCAGTCCTTCAATGTTTAAAAAGCGTCTTATGCTTCATATGTTATCTCTCTTAGGTGTTACGTAAAACCATGACCACAGATATATCTCTCCATGTGCTGCTTCTAACCTGTGTTGTGCTGCTTCAGGCAGCCCATACCTGTGTTGTGCTGCTTCAGGCAGCCCATACCTGTGTTGTGCTGCTTCAGGCAGCCCATACCTGTGTTGTGCTGCTTCAGGCAGCCCATACCTGTGTCTGTGCTCTGTGTGCATGTAGTTTTCAATGACAAACATGTTCTTATGCGCGTGCGCGCCTGTATGTGTTTACCCCAGATCTAGCTAATTTTTATATATTACTTTTTAAAATTCTCATTATCGACTTGTTTCTCGGTTTACTGGTGTCCATTCCAACATGGTTTGTATAAATGTACATGTACTCAACATACTGTAGCTCATTGCATCCTTAGTTAATAGTAGTTTCCCTCATGGGCGAGGGCTGGATGTAAAATAATAATAATAAATAATAATAGATAACTTTTGTATAGCGCTATTCTCTGGTGTACCCAAACTCACTGCGCTTTACATTCTCCAACATTTTCTAAGTTTCACAAACATAATACATATAATTATGACAACTAACAATGTATAATATACAAGTACATATGCCATATGAGAAACAGCAATATAAAAAAATGAATCAGTATATTACTACCACCCTTAATTCCATCTCTCCCAGTCCCCACCCCCGCCCCCAACTGTCACACACACACACACACACACACAACACACACACACACACACGAATATGAAACAGGTAGCGGTTGGCATGTACAAATCAATCAGAAGGCTTGGCGTTTTAGGTTAACTTTGAAAGTTGGGATGGAGGGAGAAGCTCTCAGGTCGGCCGGCAGTGAATTCCAGACAGTCGGAGCAATGTAACCAAAAGAACGTTCACCGAAGGTTTTCAGGTTTGTTTTTGGAATTTTGAGCAGTCTTTCTGTCGAAGAAAGAAGGGAGCGCGATGGTTGATATGTGCAGAGAGAAGAAGACAGGTATGGTGGAAGAGTGCCGTCAAAGTGACGGAACGCGAGCGTTACGAGCTTGTACTGAATGCGGTATTTTACTGGGAGCTAGTGGAGTTCTTTCAAAAGCGGTGTGACATGATCACGCTTCGATTTTTTCTGGATCTTTTGTATGCGCGCAATTTGTTCATCGGCTACTCCTGCGAACGTAGCATTGCAGTAGTCCAATCTTGACGTGATCATAGACGCAACGAGCTTTTCTATGGAACTGTTAGAGAGGAACGGACGGATAGAGGCGATTCTCCTGAGTGCGAGAAACGTAGTGCGGCAGAGTCTACTTATGTGTTGTTTCATTGACAGTGTCTGGTCAAGATGCACTCCAAGGTACGTACCGGTGGTCTGGAAAGGAATGCAACTTCCATCTATATCTGCAGACTCGCAGTCGACCGAACTGATACGCACTGATAAACCCTTACAAGCATCATCTCAGTTTTTTCTCTGTTAAGCTTCAGGTTGTTGCTTTGCATCCATGACAAAGTATCGCTTATACAGGACTGAATGTTGGACTGAGCAGAAGTGAAATCGCTAGGTGGTGCACTGTCAGAGATTTCTGTGGCATCAGCGTACTTGTGATAGTCACAGCTGTGACATGCTATGACGTCAGACAGGGGTTGTGAATACAGGGTGAATAGTACAGGTCCGAGGACCGATCCCTGAGGAACACCAAAGACAAGGGGTATTGGTGTGGACATCAAACCGTCAACCACAACAGACTGCGTCCTATCACTTAGGTATGACTTCGAACCAAGACAGCGCTAATCCCGAGATTCCAAAAGTGCTCTCAAGTCGTCTTAACAGGATGGCATGGTCAAGGGTGTCAAAAGCAGCACTCAGATCCAACAGTGCAAGTATTGACACAAGTTTCTGATCAGACATTGTAAGGAGGCCTCGAGTCTTCTCCACTACCCTCGTAAAATAAACTTTATTCACTCATTCATTCATTCTCTGTCTCTGTATCTCTCTGTCTCTGTCTGTCTCTCTGTTTCTGTCTGTCTGTCTGTCTGTCTGTCTGTCTCTGTCTGTCTCTGTCTCTGTCTCTCTCTCTCTCTCTCTCTCTCTCTCTCTCTCTCTCTCTCTCTTCTCTCTCTCTCTCTCTCTGTGGGCAGACCGGCAGATACAGAGAGACGCGGGCCAGGGGCCAGAAACAGACCTACAGAGAACCAGAACAGATATCACTATAGAGACTGACAGGCAGAAAGAGGAGCAGACCGTGGTAAAGAAGAAGAAGGACATTCCAGCTAGAGTCACATTTTGTCAGCAAGGAAACACCACAGGCAGCGAGGAGGCTGTCATCAGACGGAGGCAGTTTCCGGGTCATTAATGCAAAACATCTCTGTTCCTTGTTCCCCCTTCCCCCCTAATTGTACATCCCTGTTCCTTGCCCCTCGCCCCATAGTACATCTCTGTACCTTGTCCCCCCCCCTAGCACATCTCTGTTCCCCCCCCCCCCCATAGTACATTTCTGCTCCTTGCCCCCCCCCCCGTATATCTCTGTTCCTTGTTCCCCTTCCCCTAATTGTATCCTGTTCCTCCCCCCCCCCCCAGTACATCTCTGTTCCTTGTTCCCCCTTCCCCCTAATTGTACATCCCTGTTCCTTGCTCCCCCCCATATCACATCTCTGTACTTTTCCCCCCCAATAGTACATCTCTGTTCCTTGCCCCCCCCTCCCCCGTACATCTGTGTTCTGCCCCCCCCCAATTATTGTACATCTCTGCCCCCCCAGTACATCTCTGTTCCTTGCCCCCCCCCCCCGTACATCTTTGTTCCTTGTTCCCCCTCCCCCCTAATAGTACATCTCTGTTCCTTGTTCCCCCTCCCCCATAATAGATGGAACAAGGAGCAGAGATGTTCGTGCATCGTCTTGTCTTACCGTATCTAATCTAATAATATAAAACATCGCGTCGACCATTAAGACAATATTTTCATGGCGCCTCTAATATATAACTTCAACAACAGCAAAAAAAGGTTCCTTTAATGTCCTGTCGAAACCTCAGTGCCTTAAACTGAAGGTTATTCTAAATGAAAGTGGACTAAAATGTCATCTTCTCCCGATCGATAAGCCTTGTCACAATGTTTTATTTCATGCGTTTGTTTCTGTCGATTGCTTTGCTTGAAAAAAAAGGGAAAATTTGCCGACAAGTTCCATATTGTTTTTTCCTGGCGGTGTTATTGCAGAGAGTACAGTTTTAACACGATCTGTGCCGTCTCTTTTTTCGGAATGCTGGCAGCCAACTTTGCTTGAGATTTTTTATGGGTGTCTCATTTCATCGCGATTAGTAGTTTGCGGCTGCTTCTTGCCTCAATGGAATGTCAGACGCATAAATCAATGTATGGCTGTGTCGTTTTGCGAATGCTTGTACATACAGTTGTACACGCTGGCAGGAATATTGATGATGTTGGGGTTGGTTGTGAGTGACTACAGGAAATCATTTGTCCTGTCTGTTTTCCCGCCACTGTTACGTACTTTTTGACCTGTCGGTTTTTCCGTCATTGTTACGTGCGTTTTGTGCTGTCTGTTTTCTTGTCACTGTTACGTACTTTTTGTCCTGTCTGTTTTTCCGTCATTGTTATGTACTTTTTGTCCTGTCTGTTTTCCAGTCACTGTTACGTGTGTTTTGTCCTGTCTGTTTTCCCGTCACTGTTACGTGTGTTTTGTTCTGTCTGTTTTCCCGTCCTTGTTATGTACTTTTTGTCCTGTATGTTTTCCCGTCCTTGTGACGTACATTTTGCCTTGTTTGTTTTCCCGTCCTTGTTGCGTACTTTGAGTCTTGTCTGTTTTCCCGTCACTGTTGAGTACTTTGAGTCTTGTCTGTTTTCCCGTCACTGTTGAGTACTTTGAGTCTTGTCTGTTTTCCCGTCACTGTTGAGTACTTTGAGTCTTGTCTGTTTTCCCGTCACTGTTGAGTACTTTGAGTCCTGTCTGTTTTCCCGTCACTGTTGAGTACTTTGAGTCTTGTCTGTTTTCCCGTCACTGTTGAGTACTGGGTGATCCTTGCAAGGGCGAAACATAACTACGGCAGTGTGCTGCCAACAGCGGTCCACACACCCTCTCTCGAAAGCAGCCTTTTCACCGTGTACTTTCCAAAATAGACGTGACGCGTCTCTGTCTCTCCTCTCTACGCCCTGTCACCTTTCTTCCCCACCTGCCCTGTCCACTCCAACCACCTGCCCTGTCCACTCCAACCACCTGCCCTGTCCACTCCAACCTACTGCCTCTGTCCTCCACTCACTGCCCTGTCACCTTTCTTCCCCACCTGCCCTGTCCACTCCAACCACCTGCCCTGTCCACTCCAACCACCTGCCCTGTCCACTCCAACCACCTGCCCTGTCCACTCCAACCACCTACCATGTCCACTCCACACCCCAACACCTGCCCTGTCCACACCACACCCTAACACCTGCCCTGTCCACTCCTGCCACCTACCCTGTCCACACCACAACCTAACACCTGCCCTGTCCACATCCACACCCTCAACACCTGCCTGTCCACACCACACCCTAACACCTGCCCTGTCCACACCACACCCAACACCTGCCCTGTCCACACCACCCAACCCTGCCCTGTCCACACCACACCCTAACACCTGCCCTGTCCACACCACACCCCTAACACCTGCCCTGTCCACACCACACCCTAACACCTGCCCTGTCCACACCACACCCCAACACCTGCCCTGTCCACACCACCCCTAACACCTGCCCTGTCCACACCACACCCCTAACACCTGCCCTGTCCACACCACACCCAACACCTGCCCTGTCCACACCACACCCTAACACCTGCCCTGTCCACACCACACCCTAACACCTGCCCTGTCCACACCAACCACCTGCCCTGTCCACACCACACACCACACCCCAACACCTGCCCTGTCCACACCACACCCTAACACCTGCCCTGTCCACACCACAACACCCCACACACATAACACCCCCCCACACAACCACCTGCCCTGTCCACACCACACCCTAACACCTGCCCTGCCCACACCACACCCTAACACCTGCCCTGTCCACACCACACCCCAACACCTGCCCTGCCCACACCACACCCTAACACCTGCCCTGCCACACCACACCCAACACCTGCCCTGCCACACCACACCCTAACACCTGCCCTGCCACACCACACCCAACACCTGCCCTGCCACACCACACTAACCCTAACACCTGCCCTGCCCACACCACACCCTAACACCTGCCCTGCCCACACCAACCACACCTGCCCTGTCCACACCACACCCCAACACCTGCCCTGCCCACACCACACCCTAACACCTGCCCTGCCACACCCCACACCTGCCTGCACCCACACCCTAAACACCTGCCCTCCACCAGCACCAACCCCTACACCAACCACATGCCCTGTCCACACCCCACCCCAACACCTGCCCTGTCCACACCACACCCTAACACCTGCCCTGTCCACACCACACCCCAACACCTGCCCTGTCCACACCACACCCTAACACCTGCCCTGCCCACACCAACCACCTGCCCTGTTCCTTTCAAGAACCCATTGTACTATCTCAGCAAACACACACAACACACACACACACACACACACACACACACACACACACACACACACACACACACACACACACACACCGGGCTGTCAGTCTCTGTGCTTGACCAGGTGTATAAAGCACAGAGAGAGAGAGAGACAGACAGACAGACAGACAGACAGACAGACAGACAGACAGACAGACAGATAAAGACAGAGACAGAGAACTCAACTCGAAAACTTTAATATTCATGGATAGTAGCGTTAGGTCCATTTGGACCTATCTAACAGCCAGCTCTTGCTATACTACAAACACAAATAAACACGACAATACCACAAACAATTATTATAAGCACGATTAAGCGATTGATTAATGCAGTTTCATAGTTCCTAAAAATGTGCAGAAACATCAGAATTAAAAATATTCATGGGCATGCATGTATACAACGCTCAGTTTACTTTAGGCAAACGTGTGATTCAAACAAATCCGTCCAAATTTGACGAAAGGTTATTCTCAGACGTGTATTTGTGCAGATTACGTTTGAAACAAGGAAGAGAAATACATTACTTTATATTTTGAGGCAGGGAGTTCCAGAGGGACGCTCCAGCGAAGGATATGCTAGCTTTAAATAAGTCAAGCCTTGGCCTTGGCACGTAGAGGTTATTCCTGGAGTTGGTGTAGTGGGACTGGTGACTAATAAAGAGTTGTGCCAGGTAATTTGGGGAATTATTATTAAGAACTTTATGCATAAATATTCCTTTATGGTAAGCGAACTGTTGCGGTAGATTTAAAATTCCAACTGCACTCATCTTTTTCTCTGTAGATAGGGAAGGATCAGAAAGGATTAATTTGCCTGCCCTTCGATGTAGGGAGTTCAGTTTGTTTAAGTGTACTTCGCCACAGCCATCCCACACTACTGACGCATAATCGATGTGAGGTTTTATGTGAGCGTTGTTGAAGAGTTTTCTGGTATCGATGTTGATGATATGTTGCAACTGAGAAAGAAGAAACTTTTTTCTTTTTTGACATCTTTTTGCATATATGTGTTCGATCTGGGCTGCGCTTGCCATCGGAATTTGTTGTCGACAATGAGACCTAGTAGGCGATGTTCAGTTACATTTTCAATATTCTGACCATCCAATGACAGTCTCAATAACAATTCTGAGAGCTGGTGCTTTTGCCGTGTAGTAATTATCATTGACTTTGTTTTTACAGGATTAATGAGCATGTGATTAACGTTGCACCACACTGAAACTCGATCAAGACAAAGCTGTAGCGTCTTTTGAATTTGCACAACGTCCTTTCCTGTTGTATGAAGTGTTGTGTCATCCGCGAGCATACGACATTCTGCAGAATTTGATGGTATATGCAGAGGTAGATCATTAATATAGATGCAGAAGAGTACAGGTCCCAAGACTGACCCTTGTGTTACACGATATTTAACAGTTCCTTCAGACGAGTCGGAGCCACGGATAAAGACACGTTGTACTCTATTTTCAAGGTATGAACAGAACAAAGGCAATGAATTCGAACTGGTTAAATGGACAGAAAGCTTTGAGAGTAAGATTCTGTGATCAACAAGATCGAATGCTTTTTTTAAGTCCAAAAAGACATCTCCGGACAGGTCTGATCTATTTAGCGGTATTGCAAGAGTGCTTACGGCGGAAGCCTGACTGAAGTGGATGGAAAAGGTCTCGTGTTTCTAAATAGATGACTAGGTGTTTATGAACATGTCTATTCCAAAAGTTTAGACAGAACCGACAGTAATGCGATTGGTCTATAATCATTCAGATTTTTGTGATATCTAGTTTTGGCTAAAGGAATAACTTTTCCTTTTTGAAATACTGAGGGGAAAACATTCTGCTCGATGCACAAATTAAAAATATAAGTCAGTGACCGTGCAATATATGGCGAAGCTAGTTTAAGCAACTGATTGCTGATTTCGTCAGGTTCGGAAGACTTTTTATTGTTCATCCCAGAGATATATATTTTCCCATTTCATGGACATATATCAAGAGTATGGTAAACAGATCAGTTCCCTTTGTCTTTTGCTGACAGACATCAACAAGGCGTTTTGAGCAGGAGTAGTGCTTATCGCTATCAGGTGAGTCTTGTGAATTAACTAAGGTTTCTGCAGTGGACAGAAAGTAGTCATTAAATGCATCAGCTGTGGAATGATGCGGAATGTCCTTCAGACAGACAGACAGACAGACAGACAGAGACAGAGAGACAGAGACAGAGGCGCTGCATGCGTGAGAGGACTGAAGCAGAGTGGGGAGAGAGACAGACAGACAGACAAAGAGACAGAGAGAGGCAGAGAAAGAAAGACAACCAGACAGACAGATAGGCTGACGGACAGAGAGAGAGAGAGAGAGAGAGAGAAGACAGACAGACAGACAGACAGACAGACAGACAGACAGACAGACAGACAGACAGACAGACAGAGACAGACAGACAGAGACACAGAGAGAGAGAGAGAGAGACAAGCGCTGTATGGTTGAGAGAGACTGAAGCAGAGACAGACAGACAGACCGAGAGGGGCGCTGTGTGGGTGAGACAGACGGACAGTACGTTCCCGGCGCTGTGCACTCGCTCCTCACCGCCGCCCCTTGGAGCTGGCCCTATCCTGACTGAGGGGTTAATCACCCATCGCCCTGTCCTGTGGCCCTGTCTTGACCCATCGTCCTGTCCTGTCCTGTGGCCCTGTCCTGACCGATCGTCCAGTCCTCTGTACCGCTGTCCTGACTGATCGTCCAGTCCTATGGATTGCTGTCCTGACTGATCGTCCAGTCCTCTGTACCGCTGTCCTGATTGATCGTCCAGTCCTATGGACCGTTGTCCTGACCGATCATCCTGTCCTGTGGACCGCTGACCACCGGGCCAAGTCCGGATTAGCTGGCCACACTTCCTGCCACTGCCCACAGTGCACCCTGTGGCTGGGTCAAAATTATGCAGTGTGATCGGTCACAGTGACAACGCGGAGCACTGGGATTGTCTAGCCAATGAGAACTCTGGCCAAAGGGGGTCAGCAACGTGTGAACACTGCCTGGCGCTGCTGTGACCCAAGGATCAGTCTGATGATGCTGTGACCCAAGGTTTGAACACAGGCACAGAGAGAGAGGAGGGGGGACCTGGTGCACACCCACACAACAGGCACAGAGAGAGAGGAGGGGGGACTGGTGCACACCCACACAACAGGCACAGAGAGAGAGGAGGGGGGACCTGGTGCACACCCACACAACAGGCACAGAGAGAGAGGAGGGGGGACATGGTGCACACCCACACAACAGGCACAGAGAGAGAGGAGGGGGGACCTGGTGCACACCCACACAACAGGCACAGAGAGAGAGGAGGGGGGACATGGTGCACACCCACACAACAGGCACAGAGAGAGAGGAGGGGGGACATGGTGCACACCCACACAACAGGCACAGAGAGAGAGGAGGGGGGACATGGTGCACACCCACACAACAGGCACAGAGAGAGAGGAGGGGGGACATGGTGCACACCCACACAACAGGCACAAAAGAGAGGGGGACATGGTGCACACCCACACAACAGGCACAGAGAGAGAGGAGGGGGGACATGGTGCACACCCACACAACAGGCACAGAGAGAGAGGAGGGGGGACATGGTGCACACCCACACAACCCCTCAGTCTACACAAGGGGACTGCAGTCAACTCCGCTAATACGCGTATTAAATATTTTACCTTTTTTTTCCACTTCGCTAATGCAATGTGCACATGTTTACCTTTTCCCACTCCGCTAAGACAGTGTACACTTATTTGCCTTTTGTCCACTGCGCTAAGTCAACTTTTTTTTAAACTCTGCTAAGGCAGTATACACCTAGTTACCTTTTTTCCACTCCGCTAAGACAATATACACCTAGTTACCTTTCGCCTCATGGGATGCTGCATGACCCTCTACACATTCTGTAAAATGTTGTTGTTGTTGTTGTTTTTGGGGTGGGGGGGGGGGGGTACAAAGTCTAAAACCTACAGTTACTGACATATTTTTATACTGTTCAGCCCATGAAATGCTTGGCATCACGGCCTGGCTGAGCTGCACGCCACAGGGCGCCGGACAGGTGATCGTGATTAACAGTCGTACGGGCTGTGATCGTGATTAACAGTCGTACGGGCTGTGATCGTGATTAACAGTCGTACGGGCTGTGATCGTGATTAACAGTCGTACGGGCTGTGATCGTGTGTGATCGTGATTAACAGTCGTACGGGCTGTGATCGTGTGTGATCGTGATTAACAGTCGTACGGGCTGTGATCGTGATTAACAGTCGTACGGGCTGTGATCGTGATTAACAGTCGTACGGGCTGTGATCGTGATTAACAGTCGTACGGGCTGTGATCGTGTGTGATCGTGATTAACAGTCATACAGGCTGTGATCGTGATTAGCCAGTCATACGGGCTGTGATCGTGATTAGCCAGTCATACAGGCTGTGATCGTGATTAGCCAGTCATACGGGCTGTGATCGTGATTAACCAGTCATACAGGCACTTGGGCTGTGAACCGGATGACTGTTTCTCGCTCAACAAACTGACAACTATGCAGCCTGTACTCGTGCTTGGTGCATGTTCTGAAGGTCCATTTTCAGGCTGAAGGAATCGTTAAGATGTGAACTGGTGCCCATGTTTAATACTACAGGTCTGTCTTTAGTATGAACATTCCGTGTCTTTGAGATCGTTGATTTTCACCCGGGGTCCCGATGGGAAGCACATTTATAATATTGTGATCGTTCACAAAGCTTTGTCTGAAATCACATATCGTGTCAGGACTACTTTTATTCAATCCATCCTGAAAGCAGACTCCACTGTCAAAGACCTGAACACCGCATTTTGTTGCCTGCATTTTCTCCTGCTTCTCCTCACCCCATTGTGAACGTTGTGAGTCAGTCTGTACAACGCCGTGAACATCGTGGTTCAGTCTGTACAACGCCGTGAACATCGTGGTTCAGTCTGTACAACGCCGTGAACATCGTGATTCAGTCTGTACAACGCCGTGAACATCGTGGTTCAGTCTGTACAACGCCGTGAACATCGTCATTCAGCCTGTACAACGCCGTGAACATTGTCATTCAGCCTGTACAACGCCGTGAACATCGTGGTTCAGTCTGTACAACGCCGTGAACATCGTCATTCAGCTTGTGCAACGCTATCACCGAGCGGTTATGTTAAAAGCAACAACAGCAAAGACGATCGATGCATTTTCTAGGCTGCGACAAGCTGGGTTCCCGATCGTTCAGCGTTGTTGTTTTAAATTTGTTTTTTACCGTGTTCACTTGTCACACAGCCACAGCCAAGACAGGACGCCAGTCTCGGTAACCTTCACAGCCTCAGGCAACTTGATCCACATTCGAGAAAGAAAATGCTTACACTGCCTTTTATAAGTACTGCTGCATTGCCCATGCAGTTACGAACGTTTCTCACAGGCAGTTCCAAAAATCGCTTTTCTGACTCGGGAAAGCCAGCAGCCAGAGGGTAGCGCTACCGAGGCTGCTAGCTGCTTCAGGACATTGGTGACACTTCTACAGACTCTGGCCGGTGTAACTGCCAAACGCTATGTTAACTCCGGGTGGTAACGCCCGCGACACGAGAGTAGCTTCCCTCTAACACGCCAGAATAACTTCCCTCTAACACGCCAGAATAACTTCCCTCTAACACGCCAGAATGACTCCCACGCGAGATTAATTCCGGGTAGATTGTACGGGTTCATCCCACACAGAAACCTGTGTTATCCACATCTAACGCAAGTAAAAAATGAAGAGAATATTCAGACAAGATGAAGCTGACGGAACTGGGAAGGTAGAATTTGGTACAGTAAATTTTCTGGACGCAGGCCAAGTATACAAGGCTATGACTTCTATTTTTATTTACTTCAGGCTTCACAGAGAACCTTTAACAGTTCTGGGTACTCAGCAGAGGGGACCATAATTTCTGCGTCTGCTGCACCCCACATTCTGGAGAGGAAGGGTACACAACTCTCCCAGAAATGCTCTATCTTGTGCCGATACACAGCCACATGCTGTTCAGAAGTCTATCATACTGAAGCCACATGCTGTTCAGAAGTCTATCATACTGAAGCCACATGCTGTTCAGTACTCTATCAAACTGAAGCCACACGCTATTCGGTAGTCTATCAAACTGAAGCCATGCGCTATTCGGTAGTCTATCAAACTGAAACCATGCGCTGTTCAGTAGTTTATCAAAGTGACCGAAGCCACACGCTGTTCAGTAGTCTGTCTATCAAAGTAACTGATGCCACACGCTGTTCAGTAGTCTGTCTATCAAAGTAACTGAAGCCACACGCTGTTCAGTAGTCTGTCTATCAAAGTAACTGAAGCCACGGGCGATTCACCAGCCTGTCTATCAAAGTGACTGGAGCCTCAGTCTTGCCTACTCACTATTACTGTGCACAAAGTCAACTCTTCCCCTTGTAGGCGTTATGCAGAATGAAACAAGAGGAAGAAGAAGCGTATACACTTGGTAAAGTCCGTATCATCGCAACAGCATCCTCCGAGCGCTGTATGGCCGCATGGATTTCATTAATTCTATTAAACGATTTTTGGTTTGATACGACTGTCGCCACGGTGTCTTGCTGTTACACCTGTTGTGCGTCCAGCCGTGTGGGAAGAGGTTGTTGAGACCGCCGTGCCAGCAGATGGTAGCACGGAATTGATTTGTGCAAACATCTGAAACAGCAATGACTGCTTCATCCAAGCACTGGACTGGAAAACAAGGCAGCTCCGTGCCGACTTGACCGTTGACATCATGCACACGTATGGACTAGTACTATGCATTGGGCAAAAAGATCCATAAAACGGACAGCATGGAAATAAGGAACACATGCACACACACACACACACACCCTCGCACATAAACACTCCAAAGATAATATGCACGGTACACAGCTTTAGTTAAACTCTTCAGATAAAAACGATGCTTTGGGCCGGGAGAAAGGGGAGTTAAATATCGAACACCTCCAATCGGAAACGCCAATGACACACCAACACCTTCAATTGGAAATGCCAGTGACAAACCAACACCTTCAATTGGAAATGCCAGTGACACACCAACACCTTCAACTGGAAATGCCAGTGACACACCAACACCTTCAATTGGAAATGCCAGTAATACACCAACACTTTCAACTGGAAATGCCAGTAACACACCAACACCTTCCAGGTGAAATGTCAGCGACACACCAACACCTTCTAAGGGAAATGGCACTGACACACCGACACCTTCCAGGCGAAATGTCAGTGACACACCAACACCTTCCAGGGGAAATGTCAGTGACACACCAACACCTTCCAGGGGAAATGTCAGCGACACACCAACACCTTCTAAGGGAAATGTCACTGACACACCGACACCTTCCAGGCGAAATGTCAGTGACACACCAACATCTTCCAGGGGAAATGTCAGTAACACACTAACACCTCCAATTGGAAATGTCAGTACAGGACACCAACAGCTTCCAGGGAAAATGTCAGTGACACACGTCGAACACCTCTCTGTGGAAATATTGGTGACAGTTATAAATACACGAGCGTCTTTAAGTGGAAACGTTAGTGACGTACGAACATCCACACTCAAAGCCTCGATTTCCGGCACCCTTCGTCCAAACTTTGTCGTAACTGATGACGCCACTCAAGGGGCACATCTCCGCACATCTGTCCACCGACTGTGTCAGCGCCCTTCGAAACACTTGGCTACTAACAAGACTGCATGACGTTGAAGAACGCAGGTGAACATGAGGCGCGTCCGCACCGGATAAAAAATATCGTTCCATCTCGAGTCAAACGATGTTGGTTTTAGTTGTGCTGGCGTAAGCAATGAAGCGCCTGACGTAATTTGAGCTGTCAGGTACAAACGTGTTGCCATTTCAGCAGGAATAAAAACCGGTCAGTCAGCTGACAGTTTTCGGAGACCTACAGCATAACAAGTTATGGCGGTGGCTGAAGGAGCGTGTGGCGAACGTCGTCCCCGGGAAACCGGCCTGCTGCTAATAACGGAAACAAGGCCCTTCGCTAGACAACAGAGAGTTGTATCTTTAGCCACCAAATAGTGTGTGGCCTTCAAACTCCTTCCGCTTCATCCGGCTCTTCTCGCTCGGCCTCTGTGCCGGAGGTGAGGTCTGTCAAAAACTCCACATTTCTGTCGGCCAGAGAAAGGACGGAAATACGAGCCACTTTGGGGAGGGTAGTTAAGGATATTATGGGATGCAGCCTTGGATTGTGGGTAGAAACTCATTCCAGGACAAGCGGTCTTCGTTGGCTCCTTGGGAACCCGTGCGCTCTGTGTTATAGTTATCACCGTGGAAAAGTGCCTCCTTGCAATTAGACTTCCCGACAACTGTGGTCGGCAAGAGAAAACTCTGGTCCCTTTGGGGTCATTATGAATTGTGGGTGGTGCTGTATGTGTGTCACGATGTGTGTGTGTGCGTGTGTATGTGTGTGCGTGTGTGCGTGCGTGTGTGTGTGTGTGTGTGTGTGTGTGTGTGTGTGTGTGTGTGGTGTGAGTGTGTGTGTGGTGTGTGTGCGCGCGCGTGTGTGAGTGAGAGAGAGAGGGAGAGAGAGAACAAAATGGATAATTGAAAACTTTTACTTATGTGCACGTTATCGTATTGTCAGTAAGCCATGGTCTGAGACTTC
This sequence comes from Alviniconcha marisindica, assembly GCA_018857735.1. Lineage (NCBI taxonomy): Eukaryota > Metazoa > Mollusca > Gastropoda > Provannidae > Alviniconcha > Alviniconcha marisindica. Next base: position 743,894 of record JABMCL010001586.1, on the reverse strand, counting down.
TTCGTCCTCCTCCTCCTCCTCCTCCTCCATCTCCTCCATTGAGGTACTTATGTACTGACGTAGATGACTAACCCCTAGCTGAGTTATCCTGTCTTGTGAAGCTGGAGCAGCGGACACTCATAGCAACCACCGTCGTCCCGCCTCGCGGGTGTGGATGGAGGACGTGTGGCGCTGACTTCGTTGGGAGTGTAAAGGTTAGTTATAGTTAGTGGATCTTTACTAGCACGGCTAGCACGAAGGGTGTGGATGGAGGACGTGTGGCGCTGACTTCGTTGGGAGTGTAAAGGTTAGTTATAGTTAGTGGATCTTTACTAGCACGGCTAGCACGAAGGGTGTGGATGGAGGACGTGTGGCGCTGACTTCGTTGGGAGTGTAAAGGTTAGTTATAGTTAGTGGATCTTTACTAGCACGGCTAGCACGAAGGGTGAAGACGGTGGACTTCGTTGGGAGTGTAAAGGTTAGTTATAGTTAGTGGATCTTTACTAGCACGGCTAGCACGAAGGGTGTGGATGGAGGACGTGTGGCGCTGACTTCGTTGGGAGTGTAAAGGTTAGTTATAGTTAGTGGATCTTTACTAGCACGGCTAGCACGAAGGGTGTGGATGGAGGACGTGTGGCGCTGACTTCGTTGGGAGTGTAAAGGTTAGTTATAGTTAGTGGATCTTTACTAGCACGGCTAGCACGAAGGGTGTGGATCGAGGACGTGTGGCGCTGACTTCGTTGGGAGTGTAAAGGTTAGTTATAGTTAGTGGATCTTTACTAGCACGGCTAGCACGAAGGGTGTGGATGGAGGACGTGTGGCGCTGACTTCGTTGGGAGTGTAAAGGTTAGTTATAGTTAGTGGATCTTTACTAGCACGGCTAGCACGAAGGGTGTGGATGGAGGACGTGTGGCGCTGACTTCGTTGGGAGTGTAAAGGTTAGTTATAGTTAGTGGATCTTTACTAGCACGGCTAGCACGAAGGGTGTGGATCGAGGACGTGTGGCGCTGACTTCGTTGGGAGTGTAAAGGTTAGTTATAGTTAGTGGATCTTTACTAGCACGGCTAGCACGAAGGGTGTGGATGGAGGACGTGTGGCGCTGACTTCGTTGGGAGTGTAAAGGTTAGTTATAGTTAGTGGATCTTTACTAGCACGGCTAGCACGAAGGGTGTGGATCGAGGACGTGTCGCGCTGACTTCGTTGGGAGTGTAAAGGTTAGTTATAGTTAGTGGATCTTTACTAGCACGGCTAGCACGAAGGGTGTGGATCGAGGACGTGTGGCGCTGACTTCGTTGGGAGTGTAAAGGTTAGTTATAGTTAGTGGATCTTTACTAGCACGGCTAGCACGAAGGGTCACAGCACGGTGAGATTCAGTCTGACACGTAAAGGCCCAGCTCAGGCTGGAGAACAATGGCGCTGACTGACGGCGGCAAGAGAGACACGGTCTCGGCAGAGGAGACCGACATTTCTGAACCCGCGCTGCTCCAGGGCCAGACGTGTCCAAAGGACTGGACCGCCATACAAGGAAGGGCATCGTGCTCCGCCCCAACAGGCCATACAAACACTGGACAAGGAAGGGTCATTTCACCCGCCCCAACATGCCATACAAACACTGGACAAGGACGGGTCAGCTGTTAAAGGCTTCTGATCCGCTAGGTGATATGTACACAACAGGCTGGGTCACAGATACAACACAGGCTGTGTCAGAAGTACACTACGGGCCGGGTCAGAGGTTAGACAGGCTGTGTCAGAGGTACAAGACAGGCTGTGTCAGAGGTACACCACAGGCTGGGTCAGAGGTAAAAGACAGGCTGGGTCAGAGGTACACAACGGGCTGTGTCAGAGGTTAGACAGGTTGTGTCAGAGGTACTCCACAGGCTGGATCAGAGGTACAAGACAGGCCTGGTCAGAGGTACAAGACAGGCCTGGTCAGAGGTACAAGACAGGCTGGGTCAGAGGTACCCCACGGGCTGTCAGAGGTACACCACAGGGCGGGTCAGAGGTTAGGCTGTGTCAGAGGTACAAGACAGGCTGGGTCAGAGGCACACCACAGGCTGTGTCAGAGGTACAAGACAGGCTGGGTCAGAGGCACACCACAGGCTGGGTCAGAGGCACACCACAGGCTGTGTCAGAGGTACAAGACGGGGGGATGGGGGTGGGGGTAGAAAAAGCACAGATTATGAATGCAAAACCTATTTCCCCTCGATGTCCCCCCCCCCCCCCCCCCCCCCCGTACGCGCGGTCATGCGAATATGTTTATTTTGGTTTTTGTTTGTATACCATTGATTTGTATGTATATATGGGTATTTGCCTGTTGCATGTTTTTCTTTAATTAATAAATTAGTATCAATTTTTTTTTTTTTTAGTAAATCGCTTTGAGTCTCTGAAAGCGCTCTGTCTATACACCAGCTGCCTCTAATCTACAAAATGTAATGCTAATACCTAGCAAACACAAATTCACCCGGATAATATCTGACAAACCAAAAGAGAGAACTCTAATTCAATAACATCGTTAGATACACGCATCTCCCCACCCTCCCTTTGAAAATTATCCCCCACAGACGGCCTGACGCGCGCCTGCACACGGTTAATGACTATTATCATTTTCATTAAAAATCAACAGAGCAGAGCGCACAAACCAGGCTTCATAACGGTTTGTGTTTGTTTTCGGGAGCAAAAATCGACCACTCCTGTTGCTGCGTCTGCTATCAGTGTAGTTTCTCACTGGGTGTGTAGGATCGTTTAATATCTGTATCAGTGATTTGTTTTTGTTGTTTGTTTGTATGTCTTTTGTTTTGTTTTTGTTTTTGTTTGTTTGTGTGTGTTTTGTTTTGGTTTTTGTTTGTTGTTTTTTCTTCTTAATTAGTTTTTGTTTTGTTTTTTTGTTTTTGTCCCCGTCAATTTGTTATATAATCAAGGGCAGCAAGGACTGGCAGCAAGGACTGGCAGCAAGGACCAGCAAGGACCTGGTGCTGACCAACGACTAGGCGGTGGGGGTCCCTCAGTGTGCGACACGGCACTATAACGACTGAACTGCACTGAACTCTGTCTTGTCACAGAGGCCCAAACCCTAAATCATCGCAACACCACTCTGATCTGGTGTCACAACACGACTCTGATCTGGTATCACAACACCACTCTGATCTGGTGTCACAGCACTACTCTGATCTGGTATCACAACACCACTCTGATCTGGTGTCACAGCACTACTCTGATCTGGTATCACAACACCACTCTGATTTGGTTCACAAACCACTCTGATCTGGTATTACACCACTGTGATCTGGTATCACAACACCACTCTGATCTGGTATCAAACACACTCTGATCTGGTATCACGCACACTCTGATCTGGTATCACAACACCACTCTGATCTGGTATCACAACACCACTCTGATCTGGTGTCACAACACCACTCTGATCTGGTATCACAACACCACTCTGATCTGGTGTCACAGCACCACTCACGAAACTCTGATCTGGCATTTAACGGCACTCTGATCTGGTATCTAACGACATTCTGATCTGGTATCTTACGACATTCTGATCTGGTATCTAACGACACTCTGATCTGGTATCACATCAATCTGATCTGGTATCTAACGACACTCTGATCTGGTATCTAACGACACTCTGATCTGGTATTTAACGACACTCTGATCTGGTATCTAACAGCACTCTGATCTGGTATCTAACGGCACTCTGATCTGGTATCTAACGACATTCTGATCTGGTATCTAACGACACTCTGATCTGGTATCACATCAGTCTAATCTGGTATCTAACGACACTCTGATCTGGTATCTAACGACATTCTGATCTGGTATCTAACAACACTCTGGTCTGGTATCTAACGAAACTCTTATCTGGTATCACATCACTCTGATCTGGCATTTAACGGCACTCTGATCTGGTATCTAACGACATTCTGATCTGGTATCTAACGACATTCTGATCTGGTATCTAACGACACTCTGATCTGGTATCACATCAGTCTGATCTGGTATCTAACGACACTCTGATCTGGTATCTAACGACACTCTGATCTGGTATTTAACGACACTCTGATCTGGTATCTAACAGCACTCTGATCTGGTATCTAACGGCACTCTGATCTGGTATCTAACGACATTCTGATCTGGTATCTAACGACACTCTGATCTGGTATCACATCAGTCTAATCTGGTATCTAACGACACTCTGATCTGGTATCTAACGACACTCTGGTCTGGTATCTAACGAAACTCTTATCTGGTATCACATCACTCTGATCTGGTATCTAACGGCACTCTGATCTGGTATCTAACGACACTCTGATCTGGTATCACATCAGTCTAATCTGGTATCTAACGGCACTCTGATCTGGTATCTAACGGCACTCTGATCTGGTATCACATCAGTCTGATCTGGTATCTGACGGCACTCTGGTCCGGCCCTGCGTCCATTCACGTGGTTCAGGAGGGTAGGGGTGGGGGTGGGGGTAGCCTAGAGTGGCAGAGGACGCCTTGAAGGGGGTGGGGGGTGCCGGCCCAGCAACCAGTGACTGACTGTCCGGCCCGCCGTGTTGCGGACGAAGCAATCTGGAGCCGTGCGATGCATAGATCATGGGCTGACGGGGCCCGACTCTGCTCGACACAAGTAATCAAGCATCTTTAATTTCTCACACACACTGGGCGAGGGGAAGATCGCAGGGGGCACAACCTCAGCCGCTGCGGCTCGCGCTCTTTCGGGCTGGAGGTGCGGACAGGCGGATTGGGTGACCGCCCTTCTCTCCTCCCGTGACCGGGGGCCATTTGGCCCGCTCCGGCCAATCAAATTGTCATCGCGCGGAGTGGTGGCGCCCCCTCTCTGCTGATGTCTGCTGCGCTGGCCCTGACGGCAGATGGGACAGAGCGCGTGTCCGCTTTCTGCTTTATTGCTTTTCGTGGGGAGGGCGATGGCGCGCTCCGACAAAGACCCGCGTGTGATTGAAACTCTGCCGGCGTTCACAGAGCAGCGCCTAGTCCTTCATGCTTCTTCTTCCCTATAGTTAGTTACCTTTAGTTTGTCTCGCGGGACTCCATAGGGTCAGCTGTTTAGCGAGACCTCTGCCAAGCGCCATCTTGTGTCAGGAAAAGTTCATTGCTTATCGCCCTGTTAGTTAGTTCCTCGATGGGTGTAACAGGCTAGTGACGTCTATTGGCGAGCTTACACTAGGCCCATTCCCGTGTCAACTGAGTCCAGGCGGGGATGTTTTTAGTGCGCAGGATCTTGGATGGGTCAGGGTGATAGTGGCCAGGGGAATAAGCCGGCGGGGTTAATTAATTAATTTGTTGTAGATAATTCTTATAATTGCTTTTATTAGGACAGTAACTTTTAAGAGGGGGTGCTCGGGAAGTGGCAATTTTATATGATATGCACAACTTGATGCCAGTGGGATTTTCTCATGTTTTTATCTATAAATGACTTTTTACCAGGATGTTTATTTGCTGTTGTTGTAATTAAATATTTTATGATTGGAGTGAATGTGTGATGAGTGTACTTGGCACCACAAAACATTCCTCCTGCAATCAGTGTATTGACACTTGGCAATAAAGTTATATTGTATTGTATTCAACATTCTGCCAACTGCGCGGCCTGTCAACCAAATTGGGTAACTTCAGAGTCTCTCTCTCTCTCTCTCTCTCTCTCTCTCTCTCTCTCTCTCTCTCTCTCTCTCTCTCTCTCTCTCTCTCTCTACTAAGGTACTGATGACGCAGAAATTAACGTCCCTTGTACTGTGATAACAACGGTTTTTTCAAAGCCTGAGCTGTGTCAGGATACTGACATGATTACTTCGCCTTGCGCCTTGCGTCGGCAATTTCTCCCTTTGTAGGCTATACCATCAAAGCCTGAGCTGTGTCAGGATATTGACATGCTCTCTTTGTAAGCTGTACCTTCAAAACCTGGGGTGTGTCAAGATACAGCCATCCAGGCTTCGCCTAGCGCCAGCAGGTTTTCCCTTTGCAAACTGTCTTTCCTGCCTAGGCCATTTAGCTGTATTGCTCCAGTGTCTCTCTCTGCTTACTCCTCGCATAACGTGAGGCTCACGCTGAGATAAAATAGGTACCCTTCCTCTCCCCACTACACACACACACACACACATACACACACACGCACGCACGCACGCTCGCACGCACGCACACATACACAAACGCGCGCGCACACGCATGCGCGCACGCACGCGTGCACACACACACACACACACACACACACACGCACGCACGCACGCACACACACACACACACACACACACACACACACACACACACACACACACACACACTCCTTTGTGTGTTTGGGCCTTATACGCAACGAGAGGCATGACGGACATGAAATCATGTGAGGGTTGTTGGAAAACAAGATGACGGCGTTACTTGCCGATATTACACGCTCCCACCCCAAAGTCCCCCTCGGGGAAGACTGCCAAAATAAGGGCTCTTATTTGTATGGAGGCTTAATTCAAACCATCTTCACACTGCTTTTTGTTGTTGTTGTTGTTTTTATCCCGAGGATGATTTTGGGTAGCAATTTTGCTGACACAAGGTTCCGGTGGTTCAAGTGTTTTTGCGGTATTCCAATTTTATCTCAGTCTTGTTGGGTAAGAAACCACCTCCCTGCCCGCCACTTGCACAAAAAGAGTCCAAGTTTGACAGATTTGTTATTGCATCGTCCTTGGGTATTTGTTCTTAACCACAGTCCACCAAGTGAATGAGTTACGGCAATAAGCTAATTTCCCATCCATCCGCAGAGCGACGGCCAAGCATGACTGATTTTCCATCACACCCCTGTGCGTCAAGTTGTTTATAGTCACAAATCAAATTCTTCCTCAACGACCTGCCAAACAACCAACGAATGGGCAAGTCACAGACCGAAATCTTCAGCAATAGCCTGCTATACTACTGAAAGGGTGACGCCCCCCCCCCCCCCTCACCAACCACCCCCTCCCCGCCTCCATCCGACTCCCCATCACAACAATGAAAAGAGTGATATATATAGTAATCTGATGCACCTCATATGCACCCGGGGACAAGAGGTATTTGCACTAAGACATTTCGTCATTCAGGATCGAACAGTACCTGCACTAAGACATTTCGTCATTCAGGATCGAACAGTACCTGCACTAAGATATTTCATCATTCAGGATCGAACAGTACCTGCACTAAGATATTTCATCATTCAGGATCGAACAGTACCTGCACTAAGATATTTCATCATTCAGGATCGAACAGTATCTGCACTAAGACCTTTCATCATTCAGGATCGAACAGTACCTGCACTAAGATATTTCATCATTCAGGATCGAACAGTGCATTAAGACCTTTCATTATTCAGGATCGAACAGTATCTGCACTAAAGCCCGTTCTTAACTGGGCGAATGTTTGTTCGCCGAACATACTTCGGACACTTCGACGAACTATGATTCGTTTCTTAATTGAACTTTTAGTTCGCCGAACATGGTTCGGACAGTCCAAACTTTACTTCGTTCTCAACTGGCTTGTAATGAGATGCAAGCTTCGGCCCGAACTTGCGGCAGACGCGCAGCAGACAGCATGATCGAAAATGTAGGCTAAAGTCAAGTCAAGTCAGTATACTTTCATCATCCCTCACAGGGTAATTCAACTAACTACTATCTCATTCTGGGTCTCCGAGACAAGGCTGCGCCTCCCACAAGTCAACAAATAAAGAAATTCCCTCCGAAGCGAGTGAAGAACCTAGCGACACCGTCATCCATTTTTATTTTTATTTTTCTTCATCCACAGGAGAGCTCTGCTCTCAGCCAATCAGAGGCAATGATCGTCGAACAGGGCGAATGTTCCCAGAACATATTGAGCGAAGCTTTTTGGACCCCGAATATAGCTTCGACGAATACTTCCAACTAGGATCGCGAAGAAAAGTTCGCCCAATTAAGAACCAACTAGCTTCGCCGAATACTTCCAACTAGGTTCGCGAACAAACATTCGTTCAATTAAGAACGGGCTTAAGACCTTTCATCATTCAGGATCGGACAGAGTCCTAGAATCAAGAACAAGATAGACAAACACACTGTAACCCGAACAAATGGTGTAATGTTACAGCGATGCTCTCTCTCTCTCTCTCTCTCTCTCTCTCTCTCTCTCTCTCTCTCTCTCTCTCTCTCTCTCTCTCTCTCTCTCTCTATTTTATTTGTTTGTATATTGTTTATCATGTTTAAATATTAATCGAGTTTGTAAAGTTTTTTGTTTTGTTTTCTTCATATAATTGTTTCTCCATGTTTCACTTATTCAGTAGTTTAGCAAGGACTAGTTGTTAGACAGGTTTAAATGAACCTAAACTACAATCCTTGGAAAATAAAGTTTTCGAGTTCGAGTTCGAGTCTCTCTCTCTCTCTCTCTCTCTCTCTCTCTCTCTCTCTCTCTCTCTCTCTCTCTCTCTCTCTCTCTTGTTTTTCTCTGGCTGTAATGCAATCAACATTCAAGCCATGTTCGGATCTTGAAACGATCACCGTAACCTCGCTTGTACAATAACAGCTCTGACTGGATCAAATACGAAAATTGTGACGTTTTACAATAAGTGGACTTCCAAGGAGAAAAGGACTTCATATCAGCTTCGGCCAGCAATAAGTTGCAGTCGTTATGCTTTTTTCCAAGAAACGTTTCCTCGCGTGAACCCAAATACGTCAAACCTTAATTCGGATAAGGCTCAGAAGATGTCTAATTTCGATTGCAAAAAACTGACTTATTTTCAGTGGTTAAAGTTTAGCGCCCCGCAGCAAGATTCCAAGTCCAATACGATTCCAGAATGACCTTTCTAAGAAGCGGGATCAAAAGTCCCCATTGCCCGGGGCCTCCATTCCTTCTCCACATTGACGCTCTTCGCCCAGTTGTCTCCCCCCTGCGCCTGCGCAAACACGCGGAATGCGCCACTTGTCTGGGCGGGGAGGTGGAGGTGGTGTGGGGAGGGGGGTGGGGAGGGGGGTGGGGTGGGGAGGGGGAGGGGGATGGGGAGAGGGAGGGGGTGTGGGGAGGAGGTGTGTGTGGTGTGGTGTGGTGCGGGGTGTGGAAACCCATACTCCGAGCACCGCTTTCCGGCACCTTCCTCCAAACGCTGCCAGATTCAGTTACGCCACTGAAGGGGCACTCTTTATCTCCGCGCAGCTGTCCAGCGACGCGGTCAGCGCCCTCCGAAAGGTTCGGGTACCGATAAGACTGTGGAAGCAACCTAGCGCCCAAGCACGCACGTAAACATGAGGCGTATCCACCCCCGGTAAAAAGAAAAAAGAAAAAAAAAGAGTTCCGTCTCGATTCAAACGATAATGGTTTTATTTGAACTGGCGTAAGCCACATGGTCAGTTATAAAACAAACGTGTGATATAATCTGAGTTGTTTGTAACAAACTTACTACTGTTTGAGCACCAACAAAACACTGCTCGTTAGCTGACAGTTTTCTGGACCCTATGGCGTAACTAAATGCGGCAGTGGTTGAAGGAAGGATGTCGTAATCCAGTGCTTGGAGCTTGGTGGAAACCCTGTGTCACGGGTATTTAGAGAGCAGTGGGGCCTTAACTATGAATCGGGCCTAAAGCGGTAGGCCGGCCTAAATCTCAAGGCTATTGACAATGGCCCCAAAATCAGTGGTAACCATGGACCGGGACTACACCAAAGTCCGGGCCGAACCTCGGGCCTAAACAGCCGATATTTAGGCTAGCGATTTCGCTGGACTAAAGGTCGTAGGCCCGGGACTATGACTGCTTTTAGCCTTGTTATGCTTGGAAAGTTGGTTTTTCTGGTTGTTTTTGTTAGTTTTTTGCTGTTGTTGCCTCTTTACGTCTGAATCCAGCGGCTTCTCTCTTTTTAATTTCTTTTCTTTTCTTTCGTTTACTTCGTCAAATGAATACTAGATGTTCGTCGGCCAAAGCTCTTTCATTTTGGAGGGAAGAAAGGCCGCACTCACGATTTAATGTTTGCAAATTATTATGAGAGCAAGTTTGCTTGACGTCTTACATTCTCACTTGATTTATTTTCTTGTTATTTAAATTCATCTGCACAGCGTACGCTACCTGATTTCATAACGTTCAAAATGGCCGACGCAGCAGACGATGCTACGGTTACTTGATTCAGTAAATGCCAAGAAGAATACTCCATCGAAGATGTCGATAGATTAGCGTTTTTACGAATAATGACCTCGTCGAGGTCGCTTGGGTGTTGCAGAAATAAAACAAGGCGAATCACATCCAGAATCGGGGCCTGCCAGGCATGCCTTCACCTAATGTTTATGTTTACCGATGTTTGCGCGTGCGAAATACGTCGCAGGGAAGTGAACGAAGCGTGTCGGTGTGCATGCCCAGATGGGATTGCCCCGTCTAAAGTTAGCACAAGCGAAGACGCGTGTGATGACCACTTTCTTATCAGCGCGAAGTCGGAGACTCTGTTGTCTCGACCATTGTCCGCATCCATGGATACGAACTTTGCCTAACTCAAAGTCTCGGACTCTAAAGTCAGGGACTTTGGTTTAGGCCTGGCCTACCGTAGTCCCGATTCATAGTTAAGGCCCCAGATGTGGTGACGTCACCTGTGACCCTGAGTCGTCTTCATACGACCTTTCACGGGTTGGAGAGGTTCGCGCCTGTTGAAGTGGACATAGTAAGCGATGCGGGGTCCTGCTGATTTAGTCTTGAGTTACAGAGTAGCTCTTTGATCGTCGCCTTCTTAGACAGCTTTGTTCGGCGTTGGTGGTTAAAAGAAGTACCTCTCTCTCTCTCTCTCTCTCTCTCTCTCTCTCTCTCTCTCTCTCTCTCTCTCTCTCCGACACACACCCACGTACACCCAGACGTACACACTCATAAAAATTCACTTACGAACGAACACACACATGCGCGCGAGTGCGCGCGCGCGCTCCAACAGATAACACACAAAACTAGGTCACTAGTGAACAAGAACCCACTCAAGAGAGTCCGACGCTATTTGGTCGTTGAAGCGTGACCCGGCGCCAAATGAGCACGATGGCCGAGCAGCACGTGCACGCCGACAGAAGCGGGATGTCCCACTCGATAATGCTGTGAGCCGAATCGCCGATGAGCAAGTGCTGACTGGCCGGGCTGATGGGGCTGTCCGGATGTGGCCAATGCCTTCCCCGCTGGCCATAAAGAACGGCAGCCAGTCAGACAGCGCGTCTCGCCGCAAAGGTGCGCCACAACTCGTTCCACGTATTGACCGCCGAGTTGTCTTCTACTGGTTCACATCTAAATGACAGGAGCGGAAGGTAGGTGGAGAGATAAAGGGGGAGCGGGATTGGAGAATGACAAAGAGAAGGAAAGAGAGAATGCAGAGGGGAGAAGGAGAAGGGGAAAGAAAGTGGTGAGAGAGAGAGAGAGAGAGAGAGAGAGAGAGAGAGAGAGAGAGAGAGAGAGAAGGAAAGTGGTGAGAGACAGACAGACAGACAGACAGACACAGAGAGAGACAGAGACAAAGAAAGGGAAAGGAAAGTGGAGAGAGAGAGACAGAGACAGACAAATAGACAGAGACAGAGGGCAAAGAAAGTGGAGAGAGAGGGGGGGGGGGAGGGAGATGGCAAAGAAAGTGGAGAGAGACACACACAGAGACAGAGGGATAGGGCAAAGAAAGTGCAGAGAGACAGAGACAGAAGGAGAGGGCAAAGAAATTGGAGAGAGAGAGAGAGAGACACACACACACACACACACAGAGACAGACAGACAGACAGAGAGAGACAGAGAGAGAGAGAGTACGAATACGAATGTTTATTGAGCTCGGCCATCTGCCCGTATCAATGGGGGGGGGGGGGGGGGGATGAGTTACAAATACATACACCCTGGTCAATATACATGTTCATTTCGCACAGCAGAATTTAAGGATTTACCAAAGCCTATTGTATGAAACAAAATACCAGAACAAGCAAATGCAATCATCAGAACAATCCTTATGTGGTGGTCAGCACGGCTTCTACACGTATCGTGAACCCGGACTAATTCCGCTCACTTCTCACAGCAAATGCTTTGGATAATAAATCGCAAGAGTTGTTGTCTGCTAAGAGCAATGCCATTTTACAGGCTGATGGGCGGGTGTACAATTTAGTAGGTATATGCCTTTCTCTTAGCACTGAGTATTTCGGGCATACCAACAAGAAGTGTATCATCTGTATCTTCGCAGGAACGGCAGTCAAAGTTCTCCTGTGTTGTTTTGAAAAACGTAGCCGATGCGGTTTCAAGAAAGGCATACCAAGTCTCAGTCTCACTAGGTTCCTTTTTAAAGCGTCGTTTTTGACTGTCAACAAATATTGAGACAATCCATGTGTTTGTTTAAATGAGGGGGGAAAGGCATAGCGATCCTTGGAATTAATGTCACTGTTCCATCCTTGGAGATACTGTCAATAAATCTCTGTTTAAATTCACATAAAAAGGCTCATATTACAAACACCCTGGTTTTCCCAACCGTATCCATATCCATCTATACAATGTGAAGCAAACACAGGAGACCCAGTTGTTTTTGTTGTTACAGTGCATATTATAAAGCATTTTGTACGATTTGAAGGGTATTCGGTCTTCTTGCATTCTTAGAATATTCAACCAATATTTAATGCATCTCGTGTATGTGCAAATCTACCCGTTTCTCCATAAACAAGCGAATTCAGCGTTCTTGAACTAACAGTCATTAGTGTTTTAAATAAATTAATTCTCTCAGTGATTATGTTGTCAGCTACCAGGCCCCAAACCTCAGAACCACAAGTAAGAATGGGCTGAATTTGGCAATCAAACAGTTTGAAAAAGAGTTTAGGGGACTGATCGCCATAGAAGTTCATAGAAGTTTTAAAATACCAACCACGCCCTTTTTCGTTCTGTTGGCCATATCTTTATGAGCGTATGAAAAGTTAACCCTCTAGAAAAAAAACAATCACCCCCCTGTGAGTAGAAACAGTCATACCTTGATGAGAAAGGCCCCCTCTGTGACCTTGAAGATGGCATCCCAATTTTTTCGCAAGGCAAACCTCAGTGATGCACCACCATGCCAGGTTTGGTTACAAACAGTTCAGAAGATACCATCTGGACAAAGCCTGGTCACACGGACAGGACAGACGAACACGGGCATTCCAGTACCCCCCCCCCCCCCCCCCCCACACACACACACACACCCTCGTTACGTGAGGGGGAGGGGGGGGGGGGGGGGGGTACTGAGGCCTAGAGCGCTTGCGTACATATAGTCAGCAAGCAAAAGGAGTTAATTAGCGCTGAACAGAAATAATGCCAGGTGAGAGTTGCTGTGGAGTTAATTACTGTGGAGTTACTGTGAGCGATTCGGGTTTTGCTCAGTGTTGTCTTCGTGTCGCGTCTTTCCGGCGCTCATTAACTCTGTCTGTTTACTCGGGGTTCGCCTTAAACCCACTGTCATCCCGTCGGATCAGAGCCAGTCTCCAGCAGGAAACGTTTCAGAATTATTGTCGGCGTCAGTAACAGACCGGATCGACCACACTACCGCCTGGCCAAGCAGTGGGCCGTGTTTCAGCCGTGCAGCCGACAGGAGTGTGTGCAGATGTTATCCGAGAGCCAGGCTCCAGTCTCTTTCATCAAGCGGCACTCGCCACGGGGCCCGGGGCCATCGGCCCGCCTCTTTGAGCTTTTCTCGCAATACAACTATTTTAGGCTGACTTTTAGTTTAAAGGACAGAGGTTATGGAAAAGATTCCTCCAAAAGGCCCACAAAAACAAAAAACAAAGAGAGAGAGAGAAAAAGAGGAGAAAATAACTTCTCCCTCCCCTCCTCCCCCCCCCTCCTCTCTCTCTCTCTCTCTCTCTCTCTCTCTCTCTCTTCTCTCTCTCTCTCTCTCTCTCTCTCTCTCTCTCAATAGCTGACCTTGTATCTTTGACAGTCAATTGATATTTGCCCCGAGCTCTGGATGTAAAAACAAAAAGTGCTATGTTTGGACTTATTCTGTTACCCTCGCAAATAAATCTCTCTCTCCCTCTCTGTGTGTCTGTCCGTCCTTATCACCCTCCTTTCTGTTTCCCAGCCACCTCTCTCAGTATATTTCAGAATGTTCCTGTACATGCCAAAAACAATGTCCGCTTCGGCACAAACCCATGAACGTCAGAAATAAATTAACAGGCATGAACGTCAGAAATAAATTAACAGGCTGGTAGCATCACTCGGCCTAAGCTGGCTTTCCCCTGGGGAAATTGATCAGGACTTACCATGCAAAAAATGGCCAGGACATTCCATGGGGAAATGGTCAGGACTTTCCATGGAAAATGGCCAGGACTTTCTATGGAAAATGGTCAGGACTTTCCATGGAAAATGGCCAGGACTTCCATGGAAAATGGCCAGGAATTTCTATGGAAAATCGTCAGGACTTTCCATTGAAAATGGCCAGGGCTTTCCATGGAAAATGGCCAGGACTTTCCATAAAAAAAGTAGACAGGACTTGGAATATGGCCAGGACTTTCCGTGAAAAAATGGACAGGACTTTCTTTGAAAAAATAGGACTTTCCATGGAAAAATAGGACTTACCATGAAAAAACAACAACACAACAGCATAAAATGAGGGCGAAGGTTTTGCACTGTTAACTTACCCAACAAATTAAGGATCCAAATGCAGACGTTGGGGTCTAAATTATTATTACGTGTTCAGCAATTTCCGGTCTGTTTTGACAGATTTTGGACGGAACAGTTCACAACCTCAGCTGAAGCTGGGCGCACGGAAGTGTGACAGAATAAAGGTTAATAATAGAACAGACAGAGCGGGAAATGTGACAGAATAAAGGTTGATAATAGAACAGACAGAGAGGGAAGTGTGACAGAATAAAGGTTGATAATAGAACAGATAAAGAGTTTTCTAGTGGAACAGACAGAGAGAGAAATGTGACAGAATAAAGGTTGATAATAGAACAGTTAAAGAGTTTTTCTACTGGAACCGATAGAGAGGCTGCACACGTTTGGAGGTCACAGACTGCACTTGGTCCGGACAACTCTGCTTTCTAGCAATAACTTTAGAGGTGAAAATAGTGATGATACAAGGGCACTTTGCGCGCTTCACCTGCACTGACCCTAAACGCTTACAAATCCTTTTAAACATACATATGTTTCTACGCTAACGATTGAAAAGCAAGTGCACACACACACACACACACACACACACACACACACACACACACACACACACACACGCGCGCGCGCGCCGCGCGAACAACGTAACTGAGGGAAAGGTTCGTGAAAAGTAAAGTTTTCAAGGAAGATTTTCAAAGAACTGAAAAGGGTAGCATGGCGGACAGGAACAGGAAGTTGGGTCCGGTGTGGGAGGTTGGCAAGGAGAAGATGGGTAAGGGTGACAGAGGGAAGATGGGGAGGGTGACAGAGGGAAGATGGGGAGGGTGACAGAGGGAAGTTGGAGGGTGACAGAGGGAAGATGGGGGAGGGTGACAGAGGGAAGTGGGGGAGGGTGACAGAAGGAAGATGGGGAGGGTGACAGAGGGAGGATGGGGGAGGGTGACAGAGGGAAGATGGGGAGGGTGACAGAGGGAAGATGGGGGAGGGTGACAGAGGGAAGATGGGGGAGGGTGACAGAGGGAAGATGGGGGAGGGTGACAGAGGGAAGATGGGGGAGGGTGACAGAGGGAAGATGGGGGAGGGTGACAGAGGGAAGATGGGGGAGGATGACGGAGGGAAAATGGGGAGGGTGACAGGGGAGGGTGACGGAGGGAAGATGGGGGAGGGTGAAGGGTGACGGAGGGAAGATGGGGGTGGGTGTCCTGGTCACAAAGACCTCAGTCCGGCCCTCTCCAGCCTGTTCCTGCAGGCGTGACAAGCCAACGGCCGCCGGGAGGGTCCGCCCCCGCTCCCTACTCCACAAAACCCCGCCGGTGTTTACATTAGTAAATTAATTTACTAAATGGCCCACAACGTAGTCCCGCGCCAACAGCATCCGCGCCGCTCAGCGATCTCGCTTACATTTCATCTCAGCAAACGGTTGACATTGCCAATCTAGCGTTTCCTACAATGACCGTTTGGCCGGGAAACGGAGCTGAAAGCGAGGCATGAATGGGAGGAAGAGGACTCGGCTGGCTGCCAGCGTCTTGTGCCAAAGTGGCGGAGGACGGAGGGACAGGGATTTTTCATTAAGATGGACGGAGTAAAGAGGAGTGCTTTCCCCTTCTTTCAACGCTTCCTGCTACTCGTTGTCTGGCTGCTGTGGTTCAGAGGGTGTCGGCCTGTCTTGCCACTTTCCCCGCGTGTCCGCAGTTTGGCTTGTGATTGGGAAGGGGGGCAGCATGCAGTCGTTTGGGCGATGTGGTAAGGGGGGGTTGGGGGGCGGGGGGCCCGTTTTGTGAGTCCAAACTCTTCACTTTCTGAGAACTAACCCTAACTGTGGCGCCGGTTTCGCCTTAAACTGGATGTCCTATCACGATACCTACCGCCTTAAACTGGATGTCCTATCACGATACCTACCGCCTTAAACTGGATGTCCTATCATGATACCTACCGCCTTAAACTGGATGTCCTATCACGATACCTACCGCCTTAAACTGGATGTCATATCACGATACCTACCGCCTTAAACTGGATGTCCTATCACGATACGTATCGCATTACACCGGATGTCCTGTCACGATATGGCATTAAACTGTACGTCTTATCACGATACATATGGCATTAAACTGGACGTCTTATCACGATACATATGGCATTAAACTGGACGTCTTATCACGATACATACGGCATTAACTGGACGTCTTATCACGATACATACGGCATTAACTGGACGTCTTATCACGATACATATGGCATTAACTGTACCTCTTATGACGATACATATGTCATTAAATTGGACGTCCTATCACGATATTTTTCAATTTGTTCAACGCTGAAAATAGAGCATCATAAATTATCTTCATGTTATAGAAGCTATGTCAGCGTGTGTATGTGTGTGTCAATATGCGTACGTGTGTGCGTGTGTACGTGTGTGAGAGAGAGAGAGAGAGAAGAGAGAGAGTGTGTGTGTGTGTGTGTGTGTGTGTGTGTGTGTGTGTGTGTGTGTGTGTGTGTGTGTGTGTGTGTGTGACAGAGACAGAGACAGAGAGAGCAATGACCACCAAAGATTTTTAATTTGTTCAAGCAAAATAAGAATCAATCTGTATGACAGTCGGCTGGATAGAAACGCTCTACTAATAAAACCCGACGAATAATAATGAATGATAGCGGCCATTTCTATAGCGTTGTATCTCACCGACCAGGGTGAGCACACCGCGCTTTCCAAGGTCAACAAAAATATATGCATAAAACCTCAAATATAATACATCAGCATAATGCTGTATTCTCCGCACACCACACCGTCTCACACACACCACACACACACACACGCACGCACGCACGCACGCACGCACGCAGAAAGAATGAATGTAAAGGGAGGTGAGAGAGGGGATGTGGGGGTTGGGGTTGTGATGGAGAATTTGAAACGCTTGTTGTGGTATTAGATGTAGATGTGAGTTTCTCACGCAGTTTCGAAGGCATGAGAGGATTCAGTGTGACGGTGGTCAGAAGGTTTATTGCTCTTGAGCGCAGTACGAAAAAGAGCGTTGGCCGAAACCTTTCTGTTTAACATTAGGGATACGAAGTATCCGTGTATCAGCAGATGATCAAAGTTGCCTGGAAGGGGTGTAGACAGTGAGAAAGTCAGAAAGATTGGCGGGAGGTGAGTCAGGGAAGTTATGACAGATAGCTGACAGCTTGCAGTCCATTCTGACTTGACCGGTAACCAATGAAAAGCTTGGGGATGAGGTTGCACCTGATCACGTGTGACTGCGCTACCAAATGTAAGAATGTTTCCTTCAGTTTGTATAGCATTAGTATGCTATTTTACCATGGTACTAGTAAATATAGGCTCTCTCTCTCTCTCTCTCTCTCTCTCTCTCTCTCTCTCTCTCTCTCTCTCTCTCTCTCCGCCACACACACCAACACACACACACACACACACACACACACACACACGAACAGACAGACAAACACAAACAGGCAAACAAGCATAGAGAGCAGCCAGACGGAAAGAGGAAGCGAAGGTAAGGACGCAGCCGTTGTGCAATGCGTTGGGTGATGGACAAGGACAACAACGTAGTCAGCAACAACATGCTGACGGCCAACACTTCACGTCATTGCTTCAGTCCCAGCGCCGCCTAAGTTCCTTGTCAAAACAAATGGGACAATGGGCCTGTCAGACAAGGGGAAAAGGCTCTCGCGCATGTCACTGGTATGAGCAACGTGCATATTGATAATGAGGTAGAAACGTCACATGTTATGGAGTGGTCCCAGTACAGTATGGCCTCTGATAGGTAGAACTGAAGAATCGTTCTTCATAAGTCCAGGCACAAGCCATGTGTCCCAAAGGGTGGCGAAAACAATAGAACACAACTTAGAGAACTTTCCATGTCACGCGCCACCTGTCTTGAAATGTAACACACACACACACACACACACACACACACACACACACACACACACACACACACAAAAACAAAAAATGCACAACTTAGAGAACTTTACATTCCTTAGGCTTTTGAAAAGTAGCATACAAAAATTGCACAATTGGCGTACTTTACATGTCATACGTATGTTCTTTGGAATGTACTCAAAAATGCACAACTTAGAGATCTTTACATGTGATACATCATAATTATGTCTCAACAAGGGACACAACTTAGAGAACTTTATATGTGATACATCATAATTATGTCTCGACAAGGGACACAACTTAGAGAAGTTTACATGTGATACATCATAATTGTGTCTCAACAAGGGACACAGAGAAGTTTAGATGTGATACATCATAGTTGTGTGTCAACAACGGAACACAACTTAGAGAAGTTTACAAGTGATACATCATAATTGTGTCTCGACAAGGCACACAACTTAGGCCTAGAACGTTTTACACAAGATTCTCCAGACTCTTGAAATGTATAGTCCTTCCTGTGGGGTGGGGGAGGAGAAAGAAAAAAAGAAACAACAACCGGAAACTGGCGAAGAAACAGTTGCTGTTCGTGAGCGAACAATAGCAGCCTTACTTGGCGAACCTTCTGTCTACGTGAATGGCCAGTGCACAAAGCATTTATCAGCCTGACTTGGCGA
Organism: Alviniconcha marisindica; assembly: GCA_018857735.1. NCBI lineage: Eukaryota > Metazoa > Mollusca > Gastropoda > Provannidae > Alviniconcha > Alviniconcha marisindica. The sequence continues at coordinate 724,794 of JABMCL010001586.1, read as the reverse complement.
ACCTTGTGACTACACGAATGGCCAGTGCACAAAGCATTTATCAGCCTGACTTGGCGAACCTTGTGACTACACGAATGGCCAGAGCACAAAGCATTTATCAGCCTCGTCTTGGATTTGGGGCCCAAAACCCCTTTTTGACTTGGCGAACCTTGTGACTACACGAACGGCCAGAGCACAAAGCATTTATCAGCCTGGTCTGTGCAGCGAGCGGGAAGGGGCCGTCAGACGAGGTGGGGGCACACTGTGAAGGATGTGAAGGAAATATCAGAAGCTATTGGCCGGGGCCACTGGGACTATTGGGTCGATGCTTCAACTGATACCGTGTCGGATGTAATGCAAAATCGATTCGTTTACATCAATGCTATTTTCTTTGATTGGAAGCAAACGCTAGATGACGGAAGCGTTGTTGTGTTAGGAGTGAATGGTAGAGTTGCAGTGTGCAATAAATGAGAGAGCTACCCAGCTGTGAGGAGACCGTGCACGCACAGATACGCAGAGACGAAAATTAAATATAGATCAGCCGCACAATAGCCTGGCTAAAGTAATATGGGTTTCATCACAATAATTAGTAGAGGGAGCGATGGAGCGAGCAAGACAGACAGACAGAGACAAGTACGACAGATGCATACAGGGAGAGCTATAGACACGCACAGAGACAGACACAGAAACGGATGGAGAGAGACTGAGGCAGGCAAACAGACAGACACAAGCCAAGAGGAGCGAACAGAGACAGGCGGAGTGGTAGAGACAGACACACAGAGACAAGCAAAGCAGGAGAGACAGACACACAGAGACAGGCGGAACGGGAGAGACAGGCGGAACGGGAGAGACAGACACACAGAGACAGGCAGAGCAGGAGAGACAGACACACAGAGACAGGCGGAGTAGGAGAGACAGACACACAGAGACAGGCGGAGCAGGAGAGACAGACACACATAGGCGGAGCGGGAGAGACTGACACACAGAGACAGGCGGAGCTGGAGAGACAGACACACAGAGACAAGCGTAGCGCGAGAGACACACAGAGACAAGTGGAGCGGGAGAGACAGAGACAAGCCGAGCGGGAGAGACAGAAACAAGTGGAGCAAAACAGACTCACAGAGACAAACGGAGCGGGAGACACACTGACAAGTGGAGCGGGAGACACACAGAGACAAGTGGAGCGGGAGACAGAGACAAGTGGAGCGGGAGAGACACACAGAGACAAGTGGAGCCGGAGAGACACACAGAGACAAGTGGAGCGGGAGAGACAGAGACAAGTGGAGCAAAACAGACTCACAGAGACAAACGGAACGGGAGACACACTGACAAGTGGAGCGGGAGACACACAGAGACAAGTGGAGCGGGAGACACACTGACAAGTGGAGCGGGAGACACACAGAGACAAGTGGAGCGGGAGACAGAGACAAGTGGAGCGGGAGAGACACACAGAGACAAGTGGAGCTGGAGAGACAGAAACAAGCGGAACGGGAGACAGAGACAAGTGGAGCGGCAGAGACAGAGACAAGTGGATCGGTAGAGACAGAGACAAGTGGAGCGGGAGAGACTCACAGAGACAAGTGGAGCGGGAGAGACTCACACAGACAAGTGGAGCGGCAGAGACTCACAGAGACAAGTGGAGCGGGAGAGACACACAGAGTCAAGTGGAGCGGGAGAGACGTTCAGAGACAAGTGGGGCGGGAGAGACGTTCAGAGACAAGTGGGGCGGGAGAGACATTCAGAGACAAGTGGAGCGGGAGAGACTCACAGAGACAAGTGGAGCGGGAGAGACAGAGACAAGTGGAACGGGAGACAGAGACAAGTGGAGCGGGAGAGACTCACAGAGACAAGTGGAGCGGGAGAGACACACAGAGACAAACGGAGCGGCAGGAACACAGACAAGCGTAGCTGGAGAGTTGTTGAGACAAACCGACACACAGATAAAAGGAGGGGAGAATGAGTGCTCCTACATCTACAAAGAGAGACAGGTAGAAACAAGGCAAGCAAAAGAGGACACACACACACACTCACACACACTCACACACGCATGCACGCACGCACGCACACGCACACACACACACACGCACGCACGCACGATGCGCACGCACGCACGGAGCGCACGCACACGCACGCACGCATGCACGCGCGCACACAAACACACACACACACACATATGCAAAATTCACTCCGTAGCACACGGAAGCGAGCGCGATAAAGACTCCCAGACCCAAAAGACCAGGCAGAAGTAAAAAGAAAACCACCGGGCTTTTCGCCTCTCCACCACACCTCAACACTTCCTGATAACCACGCATGCGTAAGGGACACGTACTCGACTTCCCGTGGAAGTGGCCAATCCGGGAAAGGAACTGCTGTGTGAACTTCGGCCACTCAACCTTTTTGTCTCAGGCGGCTTTCCGACACAGCTAAGGCTTTTGGAGAGAAGCTTCAAAAATCTTCAAACAGGTTCAGCGATTTAGAAGCTCAGAAATATGTTAATGAGGAGATAGTGAAAAGATAAATAATAGCGAAATGAAATGAATACATACTAATACGCGCGCGCACGTGCACGCCCGCACACACATTGTGAATAGACGGGTTGTCAGGTTGAAGGGACATGTAGAACAGGCCACTGTTTTAGTTAGCGGAGACAGCCAGGGGCCTAGGGCCGCTTTGACTAGCGGTGAACTGAACTCAGTGCATATTGTCAGCGAACCAACACCGCGATGTCCACTACTTTGACAAGGGACCGACACCTGTAGACAAAACCGCTGGTTTGTGTCGCCTGCAAGTGAAGTTAGAAAACTGGAAGTCCGGTCGTTTTAATAAACACGACTGTTTGTCGTTACAAAGTTGCAAACTCCATGTCGGAACCGGGAAGACAGATGGAGCGACATCAAATGTCGAAGTCTTTCCCTGGGGAGAAGTGACCGGAAGTTCCCACGGAGCAATGCAAAATAGAACCAGAAGAAAACAGTAACACTTCTGCGGTTCTACGTGTAAATGTACTCACATTATTCTGTTTTTAAAAAGGGTACTTCTTTATGGGAAGTTCAAGTCGCTTACTGAATTTGCTTTTTGTCCCTGTAGGAATTCCAAGTCGCTTACTGCCCCTGTAGGAACTTCAGGTCGCGTTTTGCCCCTGCAGAAAATTCAAGTCGCTTATTGTCCCTGCAGGAAGTTAAGTCGCTTATTGTCCCTGCAGGAAGTTAAGCCGTTTACTGCCCCTGCAGAAAGTTCAAGTCGCTTATTGTCCCTGCAGGAAGTTAAGTCGCTTATTGTCCCTGCCGGAAGTTAAGTCGCTTACTGCCCCTGTAGAAAGTTAAGTCGCTTATTGTCCCTGCAGGAAGTTAAGTCGCTTACTGCCCCTGCGGGAAGTTAAGTCGCTTACTGCCCCTGCAGGAAGTTAAGTCGCTTACTGCCCCTGCAGGAAGTTCGTCGCGTATTGCCATCAGGAACGAGGAAAGCCAACACTGACTGCGTTGTCCCACCCTGCCTACAACCTAATCCCTAAAACTGGTCAACGAGCTTTCGTTTTCAAGCATCGTGTACACACTTTGGTCACACGTTAAGCACGATATTCTCCACGTCTGCAGACGTAGTTTCAGGATTCAGTTGTTTCCCAGGTCTTTGGGGTAGACCTATCGTCGGCCCTTGTCTACTGCCAGGCGTCCCGAACTGCAGACAGCGGAGGGAAGAAAAAAAACACCCTCTTTTCACTGAGGATAAAAAGATTGAAGTGTTTGTTGTCCGGTTGGAGCATCAGTGGATGCTGTGGGACCATCTGACCATAGTTGGAGCATCAGTGGATGCTGTGGGACCATCTGACCATAGTTGGAGCATCAGTGGATGCTGTGGGACCATCTGACCATAGTTGGAGCATCAGTGGATGCTGTATCACCATCTGACCATAGTTGGAGCATCAGTGGATGCTGTGGGACCATCTGACCATAGTTGAAGCATCAGTGGATGCTGTGGGACCATCTGACCACATCATCAAGACCAGAAACGAAGGGGCGTGCTTCGCGGCAAATCCTCCCGCCAAGATGTGGGCGCGGACAGCCCGCTGTTTTCATGTTAAGAACCGAAGTGACCGAAGCCGTCCTTCCACAAGTTATATACCGCCAGGCCCCCGAAGCTGTGTTAAGAACGGCTTTAAGTTCTGGGTCCTTGTCATCTAAAATAGAATGAGTCCTAGAGCGCTTGTGTAGCATCAACAATCTGAGGAGGTTTGAAGCGCTATTTAGTTGTGTCCCTTGTTAAACACGTGACGTCTGCTACTGTTAACCCACACTTCCTATTCGATACAGCTTTCAACCCCCCAGTTCTCTGTCGCTGTTAACCCCCTACCGCTCCTTGTCGCTGTTAACCCCCTTGCACTCCCTTGCCGCTGTTAACCCCCTTGCACTCCCTTGTCGCTGTTAACCCCCTTGCACTCCCTTGCCGCTGTTAACCCCCTTGCACTCCCTTGTCGCTGTTAACCCCCTTGCACTCCCTTGCCGCGAAGTCACGCTGTGGTCGGTAGTTGAGACGTCTGCAGAGCTAAAACGACTACAACAAGCGCAGTGGAGCTAGGCCGCATTCTCAAGAGAACACAACACCCGCTTTCTGGGTTCCACGTTTGACAGGTGGTGAGTGACTTCTCTGTCCACCCGCTTTGTGCGGTCCAGGTTTGACTGGTGGTGAGTGACTTCTCTGTCCACCCGCTTTGTGCGGTCCAGGTTTGACTGGTGGTGAGTGACTTCTCTGTCCACCCGCTTTGTGCGGTCCAGGTTTGACTGGTGGTGAGTGACTTCTCTGTCCACCCGCTGCAGGAGACTCACGAGGAAGCGACTGCCGGGCTGCGAACGCCGAGCAGCGCCACGGAGAGGGAGGCAGGCGAGGGGGAGGCTCATGAGGGAGCAGGCGATGAGGGGAGGCTGTGCTTGATTGAGGGCAGCAAGCTTGTTGGGGAGAAGGTTAGTTCTGAGGACGTTCATCATAGAGGTCAGACGCTTGTGTAGCGAGACAGAGAAGTTTGAACTGCATTAGTGGTGTTAAACAGAGAGTTGCACTAACCCCTCTTTCATACAGTTTCAACACCCCTTTCTGTGCGGGGTTAACCTATCCTTGGCTTTAACCCCTTGTCTTGCGTAAAGTTAACCCCCTTGCAGGCGAGACGCGTTAAGCGGTTCACCCTTGTCGGGGGAGGAGTTAACTTGCATTGCGGGAAGACGAGAAAGGTTCAACTCTCATTAGGGAAGACAGAGAAAGGTTCAACTTCATTAGGGGAAGACAGAGAAAGGTTCACTCCCTTGCTTAACGACGTTCACTCATTGGGGAAGACAGAGAAAGGTTCAACTCCTCATTAGGGGAAGACGAGAAAGGTTCAACAGGGAAGAAAGGTTCAACTTCATTAGGAGAAGAAAGAGAAAGGTTCAACTAAACCCCTTGTTCATTAGGGGAATTAAAGAGAAGGTTCAACTAACACCCCTTGGTTCATTAAGGGGAAGAATAGAAAGGTTCAACTTCAAACCCGCTTGTCGTCATTAGGGGAAGAAGAGAAAGGTTCAACTTCACCCCTTATGGGGATCAGAAAAAGGTTCAACTTCTATAGGGGAAGCGGGGAAGGTCCTTAAGGGGAGCAAAATTATTTGGGGAAGAAAAGAGAAAGGTTCAACTTCATTAGGGGAAGACAGAGAAAGGTTCAACTTCATTAGGGGAAGAAGAGAAGGTTCAACTTCATTAGGGGAAAGAAAGGTTCAACTTCATTAGGGGAAGACAGAGAAAGGTTCAACTTCATTAGGAGAGAGAAAGGTTCAACGTTCATAGGGGAAGACAGAGAAAGGTTCAACTTCATTAGGGGAAGAAGAGAAAGGTTCAAAACCCTTTCATTAGGGGAAGAAAGAGAAAGGTTCAACTTCATTAGGGGAAGAAGAGAAAGGTTCAACTAAACCTTGTTCATTAGGGGAAGAAAGAGAAAGGTTCAACTTCATTAGGGGAAGAAAGAGAAAGGTTCAACTAAACCCCTTGTTCATTAGGGGAAGAAAGAGAAAGGTTCAACTAAACCCCTTGTTCATTAGGGGAAGAAAGAGAAAGGTTCAACTAAAAGACTAGAAAGTTCATTAAGGGGAAAAACAGAGAAAGGTTCAACTTCATTAGGGGAAGACAGAGAAAGGTTCAACTTTTCATTAGGGGAAGAAAGAGAAAGGTTCAACTAAACCCCTTGTTCATTAGGGGAAGAAAGAGAAAGGTTCAACTAATGCATTAGGGGAAGACAGAGAAAAAGGTTCAACTAACCCCTTGTCATTAGGGGAAGAAAGAGAAAGGTTCAACCCCTTGCATTAGGGGAAGAAAGAGAAAGGTTCAACTTCATTAGGGGAAGACAGAGAAAGGTTCAACTTCATTAGGGGAAGACAGAGAAAGGTTCAACTTCATTAGGGGAAGACAGAGAAAGGTTCAACTTCATTAGGGGAAGAAAGAGAAAGGTTCAACTAAACTTGTTCATTAGGGGAAGACAGAGAAAGGTTCAAAACTTCATTAGGGGAAGACAGAGAAAGGTTCAACTTCATTAGGGGAAGACGAGAAAGGTTCAACCCTTGTTCATTAGGGGAAAGAAATTGGGAAAGAAGAGAAAGGTTCAACTAAACCCCTTGTTCATTAGGGGAAGAAAGAGAAAGGTTCAACTAAACCCTTTCATTAGGGGAAGAAAGAGAAAGGTTCAACTAAACCCCTTGTTCATTAGGGGAAGAAAGAGAAAGGTTCAACTCATTAGGGGAAGACAGAGAAAGGTTCAACTTCATTAGGGGAAGACAGAGAGGACAAGAGGGTTCAACTTCATTAGGGGAAGACAGAGAAAGGTTCAACTTCATTAGGGGAAGACGGAGAAAGGTTCAACTTCATAAGGGGAAGACAGAGAAAGGTTCAACTTCATTAGGGGAAGAAAGAGAAAGGTTCAACTAAACCCCTTGTTCATTAGGGGAATAAAGAGAAAGGTTCAACTAAACCCCTTGTTCATTAGGGGAAGAAAGAGAAAGGTTCAACTAAACCCCTTGTTCATTAGGGGAAGAAAGAGAAAGGTTCAACTAAACCCCTTGTTCATTAGGGGAAGAAAGAGAAAGGTTCAACTTCATTAGGGGAAGACAGAGAAAGGTTCAACTAAACCCCTTGTTCATTAGGGGAAGACAGAGAAAGGTTCAACTTCATTAGGGGAAGACAGAGAAAGGTTCAACTTCATTAGGGGAAGAAAGAGAAAGGTTCAACTTCATTAGGGGAAGAAAGAGAAAGGTTCAACTAAACCCTTTGTTCATTAGGGGAAGAAAGAGAAAGGTTCAACTTCATTAGGGGAAGAAAGAGAAAGGTTCAACTAAACCCCTTCTTCATTAGGAAGAAGAAAGCGAAAGGTTAAACTAAACCCCTTCTTCATTAGGAAGAAGAAAGAGAAAGGTTAAACTAAACCCCTTCTTCATTAAGGGGAAGAAGGAGAAAGGTTCAACTTAACCCCTTCTTCATGAAGGGGAGAAAGAGAAAGGTTCAACTTAGCCCCTTCTTCATGAAGGGGAGAAAGAGAAAGGTTAAACTAAACCCCTTCTTCGTTAAGGGGAGAAAGTGAAAGGTTCGATCTACTAAACCCCTTGTTCATTAGGAGGAGACAGAAACGCTGGCTTCAAGGCCTTCGTCACTCGGTGCACGTCCTGCCCACTTCCCCACAGCGCTGGGCAGGGTGTGGAGCACTGCACGTCTCCACAGCGCTGGGCAGGGTGTGGAGCACTGCACGTCTCCACAGCGCTGGGCAGGGTGTGGAGCACTGCACGTCCCACAGCGCTGGGCAGGGTGTGGAGCACTGCACGTCTCCACAGCGCTGGGCAGGGTGTGGAGCACTGCACGTCTCCACAGCGCTGGGCAGGGTGTGGAGCACTGCACGTCTCCACAGCGCTGGGCAGGGTGTGGAGCACTCCACGTCCCCACAGCGCTGGGCAGGGTGTGGAGCACTGCACGTCCCCACAGCGCTGGGCAGGGTGTGGAGCACTCCACGTCCCCACAGCGCTGGGCAGGGTGTGGAGCACTCCACGTCCCCACAGCGCTGGGCAGGGTGTGGAGCACTCCACGTCCCCACAGCTCTGGGCAGGGTGTGGAGCACTCCACGTCTCCACAGCGCTGGGTAGGGTGTGGAGCACTGCACGTGCCGTGAGCTATCCCTCTATGGGGCACGGAGTGTTAACACCTGACAAGTCAGTAGCCAACTCCCTAATCTGCTGGTAACACACACGTCAGTCTAAAATAAACACACACAATGCAAATGTTCATTTAGGCCAAGCACGTACTACCCGAGAGGTCACACTTGAATCAAATTTGTTGACAAGTTACCCTCTAAGTGTGTTGACTTAGTGCTGTAATGAACTTGACTTCACTTTAGTGCTATAATAAACTTGACTTGATTTCACTTTAGTGCTGTAATGAACTTGACTTCACTTTAGTGCTGTAATGAACTTGACTTGATTTCACTTTAGTGCTGTAATAAACTTGACTTGACTTCACTTTAGTGCTGTAATTAACTTGATTTGACTTCACTTTAGTGCTGTGATTGACTTGACTTCACTTTAGTGCTGTAGTGAACTTGACTTGATTTCACTTTAGTACTGTAATGAACTTGACTTGATTTCGCTTTAGTGCTGTAATGAACCCAACTTGATTTCACTTTAGTGCTGTAATAAACTTGACTTCACTTTAGTGCTGTAATTGACTTGACTTCACTTTAGTGCTGTAATGAACCCGACTTGATTTCACTTTAGTGCTGTAATGAACCCGACTTGATTTCACTTGGCTAGACACTCTTAAACTGCCCCAACGGTCTTCTCAGAGTTTGTCTGTCGCTGGATGTTCCGTTCGTCTATCGCTGAGTGTTCAGTTAGCGAACTCAGTTTGTCTGTTGCTGGGTGTTCAGTTTGTACCTGGGTGTTCAGTTAGTGAGCTCAGTTCATCTGTCGCCGGGTGTTCAGTTCGTCTGTCGCTGGGTGTTCAATTTGTCTGTCGCTGGGTGTTCAGTTAGTGAGTGCAGTTCGTCTGTCGCTGGGTGTTCCGTTAGTGAGTTCAGTTCAACAAGACACTGGGATAGTAGTCAGTGTATTGCTTCTCAGTGAGGTACGTAACCCGAAATTTGAAGTATTTGTACTTCATCTATGTGTCACGTTTTCTGTCACATGTCGGGACAAAGAAGTACACAGCCGTCTTATTACCGTTCAAGGTATTCCACATTTGGCTTTTTTCCTGCATCGTGCGTGATGCCAAATGGTCACAGCTCATAGTCTACAGGCCAGTGTCTGATCAACGGCGTTAGAAAACAGCTCATCGTTCAAACACCTGAACGACGTATTTGTTGATTACCTGCACAGTGTCCCTTACCCCGCCCCACCCCACCCCACCTCAACCCACCTCTCTCTCTCTCTCTCTCTCTCTCTCTCTCTCTCTCTCTCTCTCTCTCTCTCTTGTAGACTTTGTCACGTCCACGTGCTTTCACTGACAGGAGGGGGTGAAGGAGGAAGAGGGGGGGTGAAGGAGGAAGGGAGGGAGGGAGGAGACTGACAAACAGACAGACAGAGACAGCATCTGGGACAGCATGCAAACACAGGGAGGTAATTAGCTCTCGAAAGTCGCCACACGAACACAACGCCCTGAGTGGCCCGCAAGATGCACAAACTCCGGCTAAGGTCCATCCTCTGACAAGAGAGAGAGACAAAAGGAGATGGAGGAAGGAATCAAGAGCGAGAGAGTGAGAAAGACAGACGGGAAGAGGGAGGGAGAGGATGGGGGAGTGGGTGGAAGGAGGGGGTGGAAGGAGGGGGTGTTGAGCACGGCGAGAGAGGGGTGTTGTAATGAGCCTAACATCGTGACATTACGTGTAGAGAAAGAAAGGGCACTGCACGATATCTAATTGCTGAGGGGGAGGGGGGGAGGCCTCCGCCACCTCACGCCACGCACTCCCTGGCCCCCACTCCAGGGATGTGCCAACACGTCACTGAGGAGACAATGTATGCCGCAGATCCCGCTACACACGCCACGGCTCACCAACAGGCCGCGCTGCAGAAGGCCGCCAACACTGGCCGCTAGCAGATGTTACCTGTAGACACGCTTTACACCTTGGCTTGGTCTTGTGGCTTTCCCCACCTCAACACTGTGAGGGTCACCGGCATGTGCAGCTGTACACTGACAAATGCAGTCCATAGGGTGAGAGGGCTGCACACTATGCGAAGTCACCCGGGACATGCAACTGTACACTGACAAATGCAATCCATAGGGCGAGAGGACAACTGCACACTGACAAATGCAGTTTCTGAAGTAAGCAATATTATCCAAAACTTAGATAAAAGTAAAGCCACCGGTCCTGACCAAGTCCATAACAGATTACTTATTGTCGCCTCTTCCAGTATTGCTGAACCTCTTACTATACTATTCAATATATCTTTCAGTGAAAGCAAGTTCCCTGCTGTTTGGAAGGTTTCTCACGTTACTCCCTTGCACAAAAAGGGGCCCAAGGAGTTTTGTAGCAACTATTGCCCCATTTCTTTTGTTAAGTTGCATTGGCAAAGTGCTTGAAAAATGTATTCCTAAGCATGTGTACAACTTCCTACAATATAATAATATTATTACACAATCACAATCAGGATTTATTCCTGGAGATTCCACAGTAAACCAATTACTTTGCATCTACAATGATTTATGTTCATCTTTTGATAAAGGAATAACTACGCAAGCGGTTTATTTTGACATATCCAAAGCATTTGACCGTGTGTGGCACACAGGCCTGCTATCAAAACTGGAAGCCGTCGGCATCAGAGGAAAATTGCTTAACTGGTTTCCGGACTATTTATCATGTCGCATGCAGGCTACTGTAATTAAAGGGGAGAAGTCCGATTTTAAGAGTGTTTCAGCAGGAGTCCCACAATGCTCTGTGCTTGGACCTCTTCTGTTCTTGATTTATATTATTGACATTGTGAACAATATTGAGTCCGTGATCAAGTTATTTGCAGACGACACTAGTTTGTCATTGGCACTGAACAACCCCGACTCGCGTGCCGAAATACCGAACCATGACTTAGAAAAAATTAATGAATGGGCCAAGAAATGGAAAGTTAGATTTAACGAAGACAACAAAATGAACAACTAAACTTTACTAGAGGTCAGAATCAAAATCAACAACTCACTTTTGGCAGCACAACTCTAAAAGAAACACCATCTCACAAACACCTAGGAATAATCTTACAAAACAACTGCAGATGGGATGAACACATTAGGTCTGTTATAAACAAAACAAGTATGTTAATTTCCTGTCCTCGGTCTTATAAGTACAAAATAAGCAGAAAAGCGTTAGAAACTATGTACAAATCGTTCATCCTCCTATTTATTGTTTATGCTGATATAGTCTGGGATAACTGCACCGACACTCCATCAAAAATGCCAGAAAACCTGCACCTAGAAGCCATACAAATCATCATAGGAGGTATACGCGGAACTAGCCACCAGAAACTTTACAAAGAATCCGGATTCTGCACATTAAAGGAAAGAAGGAAACGGCAAAACTCTTGATGTTCACAAAATGATACTAGGTCTATGTCCCCAATATATAAGTGACCTCTTACCCCCTTTAGTTGCCCACATTAATCCGTACCACAGACGCAGACCATTAGAAAGAGACGTGACTACATGCAAAACTGAACTTTATCGAAACTCTTTCATTCCATCTACCTCAGCAGAGTGGAATTCTCTCCCCATTAGCGTTCAACAAAGTACATCTTTAAGTGTTTTTAAACGATCATTGTCCTTGTCCGACAGTAAAGTTCCAGCCTATTACTACTTTGGAGAAAGAAATACACAAGTCATTCACTGTCGCCTTCGTCTAGAAATGAGTAACCTTAACAATGACCTAGTCAACCGCCATTTAAGCACCGACCCAAAACGTTCTTGTGGTCATTCATTGTCCTAATTACTTTAACATCCGCGCAAGAACAATACTTACCCTCCCTAGCAGCCAAACCAATATTATAACACTAGTGTACGGTAACTTAGACCTGAGACTTCCAGAAAACAAACAAATATTCCTATCTAAACGACTTTAAAAGCAGAACAGTAAGCTAGCAGGTAGCTGACCTGTAATATGATTTTTTAAATTTATTTTTTGACCGTATATACTGACTTTTTGTGCACGTGTGATTTGTCCTTTTAACAAAGTACAATTAAGGGACATTCAAGAATTAACTCCTTCTGTATATGTGATTATATGTTTTAATTACACAAACGACCGACTGCCTACTCATACCTCTGAACTTTGTCAAAAATTAATAATTATGCTGCTGTAGAAAAATTACTTCAAACCGTCTTTCCCTTTCCTTCTCCCCACCTCCCTCTGTCTCCACACTCCATTTCTCTCTCGCTAGTATTTATTTAGGCCACCAGCCAGTCTATCTATCTACCTAACATTGTTTTGTTTTTTCCTGGTTTGTTTTTTCCACTACAATTTGTTTTGACAGTTTTCTGGTGACTGTTCGTATTTTTTGTGTTTTGTTATTGTTTCTTTCTTTCTCTGTTTTCTCTTGGATTTTGGTTTTGGTTTTTATTGTTGTTATTTTTTGTTACGTCTCATTTATTGTTAGCGAAATGAAATTGTTCGTCCGCCATACATTTTGTGTGTGTGTGTGTGTGTGTGTGTGTGTGTGTGTGTGTGTGTGTGTGTGTGTGTGTGTGTGTGTGTGTGTGTTTTCAACTGTATGAGCTCATCGCCTATAAGCTATAGCTTGTTGATGAACACATAATGATTCTTTGTACCTTTATTTTGTCTCGAATAAATATTTAGTTAAACCAAATGCAGTCCATAGGCTGAGAGGACAACTGTACACTGACAACTGCAGTCTATAGGCTGAGAGGACAACTGTACACTGACAGATGCAGTCCATAGGATGAGAGGACAACTGTACACTGACAGATGCAGTCCATAGGATGAGAGGACAACTGTACACTGACAAATGCAGTCCATAGTCTCATTTATTGTTAGCGAAGTGAAATTGTTCGTCCGCCATACATTGTGTGTGTGTGTGTGTGTGTGTGTGTGTGTGTGTGTGTGTGTGTGTGTGTGTGTGTGTGTGTGTGTGTGTTTCAACTGTATGAGCTCATCGCCTTTAAGCTATAGCTTGTTGATGAGCACATAATGATTCTTTGTACCTTTATTTTGTCTCGAATAAATATTTGGTTAAACCAATCCAGAACAACAGTACACTGACAAATGCAGTCCATAGGCTGAAAGGACAACTGTACACTAACAAATGCAGTCCATAGGCTGAAAGGACAACTGTACACTGACAGATGCAGTCCATAGGATGAGAGGACAACTGTACACTGACAGATGCAGTCCATAGGCTGAGAGGACAGCTGTACACTGACAAATGCAGCCTATAGGCTGAGAGGACAACTGTACACTGACAGATGCAGCCTGTAGGCTGAGAGGACAACTGTACACTGACAAATGCAGCCTGTAGGCTGAGAGGACAACTGTACACTGACAGATGCAGTCCATAGGCTGAGAGGTCCTTGTCTCTTCTGGGCTAACTTGAGGGTCCAGCACCACCTCCCTCCTCTTGATCTCGCCTGGACACTGTGTTTTTTACATAACCAACGTCAGACCGTGTTATATACATCAGCGTCAGACCGCTGTCTGTCTCCCAACGCCTGACCGCATTATCAACATCAAGGCCAGACCGCGTTATCTATCTATAGCTACACCGAACCTGCTTTGGATCCCTGCTACGTTAGTTACTCGAGACCGCCGCTAGTGGCTAGACGGCATGTGTCCGCCAAACGCGCTGACAGAAGAATAGTTACACTTCGCGGGAGTTGGAGACCGGTGTACCACGATGTCCGGCATGAAGCGTATGCCCAGCACCTGCAGACATCTTACTGCTGCCGTGTAAACCACGTGAGTTCACTGGCTGCCGTGTAAACCAAGTGAGTTCACCGGCTGCCGTGTAAACCACGTGAGATCACCGGCTGCCGTGTATACCAGGTGAGATCTCCGGCTGCCGTGTAAACCACGTGAGATCACCGGCTGCCGTGTAAACCACGTGAGATCACCGGCTGCCGTGTAAACCAAGTGAGTTCACCGGCTGCCGTGTAAACCAAGTGAGATCACCGGCTGCCGTGTAAACCACGCGAGTTCATCGGCTGCCGTGTAAACCACGTGAGATCATCGGCTGCCGTGTAAACCACGCGAGTTCATCGGCTGCCGTGTAAACCAAGTGAGTTCACCGGCTGCCGTGTAAACCAAGTGAGATCACCGGCTGCCGTGTAAACCAAGTGAGATCACCGGCAGCCGTGTAAACCAAGTGAGATCACCGGCTGCCGTGTAAACCACGCGAGTTCATCGGCTGCCGTGTAAACCACGTGAGATCACCGGCTGCCGTGTAAACCACGCGAGTTCATCGGCTGCCGTGTAAACCAAGTGAGTTCACCGGCTGCCGTGTAAACCAAGTGAGATCACCGGCTGCCGTGTAAACCAAGTGAGATCACCGGCAGCCGTGTAAACCAAGTGAGATCACCGGCTGCCGTGTAAACCACGTGAGTTCACCGGCTGCCGTGTAAACCAAGTGAGTTCACCGGCTGCCGTGTAAACCAAGTGAGATCACCGGCTGCCGTGTAAACCAGTGAGATTTTCACCGGCTGCCGTGTAAACCACGTGAGATCACCGGCTGCCGTGTAAACCACGTGAGATCACCGGCTGCCGTGTAAACCAAGTGAGATCACCGGCTGCCGTGTAAACCAAGTGAGATCACCGGCTGCCGTGTAAACCACGTGAGATCACCGGCTGCCGTGTAAACCACGTGAGATCACCGGCTGCCGTGTAAACCACGTGAGTTCATCGGCTGCCGTGTAAACCACGTGAGATCACCGGCTGCCGTGTAATCGACAAAACTGCATTGACCGACGTGTACATTATGTGAGTTAATTGGCTGCTATGTAAACGACGTGAGTTAACTGTCTGCTATGTAAATCACATGAGTTAGTCGGCTGCTCTGTAGGTCAAGAGCTAACTGTCGGCTATGCAAAGCACGTGAGTTAATTGGCTGCTGTGTAAATCGCGAGTCGGCAATGTAAACCACGTGGGTTAACTGTCTGCTATGTAAATCACGTGGGTTAAGGGCCTGCTATGCAAACCGCGTGGGTTAAGTGCCTGCTATGTAAATCACGTGGGTTAAGTGCCTGCTATGCAAACCGCGTGGGTTAAGTGGCTGCTATGTAAACCACGTGGGTTAACTGTCTGCTATGTAAATCACGTGGGTTAACTGTCTGCTATGTAAATCACGTGGATTAAGTGCCTGCTATGCAAACCGCGTGGGTTATGTGGCTGCTATGCAAACCGCGTGGGTTAAGTGGCTACCACACTGACATCTTTCTCACCCGCGGCGGGGAGTTGTTCAACAGCCTCACGTCATGTGAAAATCTAATTTCTGGTCTTGGAAGAACACCTTGATTGGTCCAATGATTGGCTTGTGTCCGTGGCGTGTTGCTGAAGCCAAGTTTCCCAATTGTTTTGGTCTCTTCTCCTTCTGAAGCGGCGGCCTGGAGTCTTTCCCGTCAAGCCGCTGGAGAGATGGGATCTGATGCTACCATCTGATGCATAGTGTGTATCCTCACTCCCCTGTCAGTCTCTGCAATGAGTGTGTGTGTGTGTGTGTGTGTGTGTGTGTGTGTGTGTGTGTGTGTGTGTGTGTGTGTGTGTGTGTGTGATAGCCTTCAGAACTGACAGACCTTTCTTGCATTTCAGTGCTGTTGTTTCCACGTGTTTTCTGTAGGTCAGCATTCTGTCAAAGCGGATCCCAAGGTATCTCATTGACTTGTTCGTTCAGCCACAGCTCCATCCAGTGTGACTACTGGCACTGGTTTGCCTGCTGCTCGGTTGTCAAGCGTGCACCACAATGTTTGTGCCTTGTCTGGATTGATGAGAGATCCGGTGTCGTGACATCACTTGGATACACTATTCAAGTGTCTGTCTGCGTGTTGCATATAGTCAGTTATATCTGAGTCTGTGTTGATGTATACATACAGATATTTTAGTTGTTGGCTATGTTAAATTGATAACAATATTTATTGCGATGTACATTTTGTGTGTTTTATTAAGTTCGTATTGTTCAGCGCTTTGAACCGCAGGGTAGACGCTTCAGAAATTCCCGGTATTATTAATATTATTTCTTTGTGAATTCCTCCCCCCCTGCCTCTGCTGTGAGAAAGTAGCTATGTTTGAGTTCCTTTTCTATTAGAACTGGCGATTTGTTGAACCATGTTTGGTCGTACTGACTGTATTACCGCCATCATACCAAAGTGTGATCTGTCATATCGAATCTAATAACCATCATACGGTTTAAATGCAAAGCAAAGAGATAAACATTCTAAAAATAATCATCAGCACATAGTTTACTTCAGGTCATAATACTAATAATGTACATTTATCATGCGCTCATCAACGCCCTGAGCGCTCACATGATACATATTAACCTAAATATGATATTCTATATACATATGCAGAGCACAGTCCTACCAAAACAATTTAGTATTATACGGAAACACACACACACACACACCACACACACACACACACACACACACACACACACGCGCGCGCGCGCGCGCGCGCGCCCACACACACAAACCGCAATGAATTCAAATGTGTATCACACTCATCTGTATCATACATCATATATGCGCACGCGCGCGTACACGCACGCACACACACAATGACTGTAGCAGAAACTGTGTACTGATATTAGTTGGGGCGAAAATACTGTGAGAAGAGGAAGGTTTTCAGTTTGGCTTTAAAAGATGACAGGGTTGAGCAGTGTCTAAGGTCTGTGGGAGTGAATTCCAATGTGGGGTCCAAAGCAAGAGAAGTGCGAAAGCCATGAGTCTTGCGTTTGTATTGTTGGATTTTTAGCATGCAGGTGTCAGAAGAAGAGCGAAGTGTACAAGACGGAGTATATATATGTAGCAGTTCAGAGAGGTAAGCAGGACCAGAACCATTTATAGCACTGAAACACATACAAGTGACTTTATACTTAATATGTTCTGAAATGGAAAGCCAGTGCAGTTTTTCCAGGAGAGGTGTTGAGTGCTGGTGGCGGGGTGCCAATAGAACGAGTCTTGCAGCAAAGTTCTGAATTTTCTGGAGAGGTTGGATGACAGAATTAGGTGTACCCAAGAGGTACGCAGTGTGTAGGCCTGTCGTTAGCATTTAGTACCGCAATGATTTTTTCCGATATACCAACCTGCTTCCTATCTCGCGGTACGTAAACGTTTAAAGAAAGCATAGCACATTTCCCCACCGAAACCTGATTACAAGGTTAAGATACTTCAGGTACTAATACACTGAATAAACGTAAATCTCTATTTATTTTTCGACTCGCAAAAAGTATATCTACTTGATTATTATCCTGTTTCTGTTTGTATGTTCCGGGTTGGGTTCTCTCTTTTATCCACCACATTACCTGTCATTTAGTGAACTGCCGACGTCCGCCAAGCTGACTGTACCCCTGCCTGTAACTCGGAACTGACTACGTCACCGTGCTCTCACGGGAATTCCCGAGGTGATATCAAGTTTAGTTGGCAGGCACACAGTACTGGCGTGCAGGGCGGCTAGAGTTTCAAGCATGTTTCACTACAGACGTTCCGTGTTCTGATTATCTTCCACTCTATCACCAAACAATCTGGTTTACAGCGAAGAAAAAATAGAAAAGGCCATAAAGTCCCTGATTCAGACACAGCAACATCAAAGCGAAGAGCGAGACAGGTCAGGTTTTTGGGTGTGGATATTTTTAGTCACGTCTTACACCAACCATCCTTTTAAGCTGGTCTTTATTTCAGAAACTCGTGGTATACTACCATTAATACAGTTTTGTTTTTGTTGGTTTTAAAGAGTGAAAATAGCTGATATATCTGTTCCGTTGATGTCTGCTGCTGATGGGAAAAGAGTTCCATGAAGTGTAACTGAAAAAATCACCTGCTCAAAGAAGAGGAGGAAGAAAAAGAATCCTCGGAACAAGAGGTATGAGTGGGTAAGAGAGACTGACACAGACGCAGAGAGAGAGACAGACAGGCAGACAGGCAGAGACGCAGAGACGCTGAGAAACAGACAGACACAGGTAAACAGACTGACAGACTGAGACAAATAGAGCGCACAAACGTAAAGAGAAGCAAGCAAAACAGACAGGACAAAAAATGAACAGGGAACAAAAGTCAAAATGGAAGTAACCAGTCTGGGGGAGCTTGAGCGACAGGCCGCTTCAGCCAATCAGAGGCCGCGAATCGTCAATAATCCGGGAGCGTCCCGAAAAAGTACAAACTAGGTCAGAGTTTTCCTTGGACAAGCGCGCCTGTGTCGAAGTACTCCATGACGGTAAGCAATACGGGTTAAAAAATAATAATAAAAAATGCAGAGGGGGCCTGTGTCGAAGTACTCCATGACGGTAAGCAATACGGGTTAACAAATAATAATAAAAAAAAGCACAGGGGGCCTCAGAGAGTCGGATTTACGACACCCAGAGTGACAGGCTGGTGGAGGCAGCTTCAGTCCTTTTCCCCAACGCTGTCCCAACAAGGGAAAAGCTTCACATGGGATAAAGCGTGCGGTCGCCCGAAGTATCGGCTGAACGTAAACAGGGTTGGTTACAACTGTATTCACTACGTTTGCACCAAGGTCAGTGCTTTGGTGTGTCTGTACGTGCCTAGTGTGTAAAAGGGGGAGTTTCTTGCAGTAAGATGGTTGTGTGGTGGTGCATGGTGCAGAAATAAAGTTGCTGTATACTCATGATCGTAGTCGATGTGGGATCTACTTAGTGTGTAGTAGTTCTATTAGCACAGAGCACACTGCACTAGTATAGAGATCTATAGTGGAACAGGAGCAAAATACAACAGGCTAATTCCATGTTAACTCCCAATACCTAAATTTCAGGTTTATTACAACGATCTGTTTTCATGTCAGTGAGTTTGCATGTGTGTGTGTGTGTGTGGTGTGTGTGTGTGTGTGTGTGTGTGTGTGTGTGCGTGCTCGTGCGTGCGTGCGCGTGTGGGGGGGGGGGGGGGAGAGAGAGAGAGAGGTAACATTATTTATTTCGTAATCTTTACAGCATTCAGTGGATGGAGAGTCTACAGACATATCCAGACCCAATACTGGCGTGCCCTACATCTGCTACTGATACTCTCATTGTGCTAGACCCACGCGGCTGTCCCCTGAGGGGACTGTAAGGCTGTTCGCGGTTCCGTCGGCAGTTACCTGTAATTAAGACGAACTGCTTCAGAATTTAAATGGCAACAACAGAAATGAGAACACTCAGCCTGCTTTCAACTGACTCCTGTACACGAACGCGAAAACATCGACCTTCTGCAGAGCAGCGAGAAGCAGTTTGATGCTACGAACGTACTGGCCGCCTTGCCGAAAAGGTCTGCTCTCTGTCGCCATCAAAGAATGGTGCCGTTTGGCATATCAATGTTCCAAAACGCCGAGAAGTTCAAATAATCGCGCGACTCGAGACGCCACCATTGGTGCTTGTGTGGAGCAGACACACCGCGACAGGAGCTAGTTTCAGTGGAAGTGTTTTCGAGACTGGTTAATAAACGATGTAGGCAAAAACAGGAGGAACCGGTAGACATGGCCGCAGGCTGAGCATTCCAGGCTACATCCTGCTCGTGCCTCAGACTGGTTAATAAACGATGTAGGCAAAAACGGGAGGAACCGGTAGACATGGCCGCAGGCTGAGCATTCCAGGCTACATCCTGCTCGTGCCTGAGACTGGCGGATACCCAGTCCCGGTGGAGCACCGAGTCCACCAGGGGGGGCTGCAGTTTCACGAGCCAAGGCCGCTCAACACACACTCCTTCAGATGAGGCCCAGAACGTAACAACTTACGGTAAACGGAAACTGTACTGCAAGACGTTCGAACCAGGAAACTACTACTTTAGCAGATATCACTCATGCAGAGTCCTTTTATATACTGAGGTACTGTCCACGGTTGTGCTTCTCTCTCTCTCTCTCTCTCTCTCTCTCTCTCTCTCTCTCTCTCTCTCTCTCTCTCTCTCTCTCTCTCTCTCTCTCTCTCTCTCTCTCTCTCTCTCTTTCTGTCTTTGTAAATTTTGTTTCGTTTCTTCCTTGTCTGCTGTGTACTTTCTTTGCTTATGGTATTGTGAAATGCTTGTTACAATTTTTGTGAAATGAAAAGAAAATGGAGAAAACAATTGAACCAAGAAAGTACTAGTTTAGCAATGGAGGATAAGTCGGACACGGCTGTCGGACATATTAAGCTATTCTAAATTCAAGCAGCAAACGAAAGCAACAGGTAACACTCAAATAAGCATATTGCTTTTGTGTTTCCTGTACTTATTTGTTGAGCTTATGATTACGATGAAGGAATAAACTTTTGTTTAAACCAAAGCAACAGTTGCGTTCATATAAATATTACAGGAAATACAACGCTGTCAGGTCTTGATAATAATATATAATAAATGCATTTCTATTGCGCCCAATCCCTCTATGATACACATGAGGCTCAAAGCTCTGTCAATGAAGCGTTACAACAACACGCAACCTGACGTCATCATGCACTGCATCTCTCACTCACCCCGTATCCACACACGCGCATGTGTACACACGCAAACACACACACACACACACACACACACACACACACACACACACACACACACACACACACACACACACACTCACCACACACACACACACCACACACACACACCACACACACACACGCAACACACAAACACACACACACAACACACACACCAAACACACAACACACACACACACACACAACACACACACACACACAACACACACACCACACACCACACACCACACCACAACACCACACACCCTCAGATACAACAGGCACTGAATCCACCTCCCTGAGACTATGGAGAGGGACAGAAGACTAGGTACTGAATCCACCACCCTGAGACTATGGAGAGGGACAGAAGGACTAGGTACTGAATCCCTGAGACTATGGAGAGGGACAGAAGGACTAGGTACTGAATCCCTGAGACTATGGAGAGCGACAGAAGGACTAGGTACTGAATCCCCCACCGTGAGACTATGGAGAGGGGCATAAAGACTAGGTACTGAATCCCCCACCGTGACACTGAGAAGTGGGACAGAGCGCTGCTCTTTGGGCTGACAGCAAGCGTCTGTCTCAGACCTGGGTAGGGTACAGCGCCCAAGAGCAGCGCTGCCCACTCTTGACTGCAGTCGGCAGTGTGTCCGCGTGCCCCAACATCGGTACGGCTGCAAAAAAAGGATTTTTAATGTTGGTGCGCATGTGTAAAAGAGTCTGCACTGAAAGCTGACTCCGGGAGAAAAATCCCTTGCCGTAACGGGAAACCGATTCCGCATCCGTCGATACTGGGCGTTGTGCCAGCCGAGCTAGTCCCGGCTCTCCGGCCACCCGGCACCCGCTTCTCCCGACTGACGTCAAGGTGTGCAGCGGACTGACGCAGCGCTGCACTTTCCCACGCTGCAACGCTAGGGCACGGTACAACGGTCAGCCCCCTCACGTCATTAAAGCCATCAATAAGCACGTGCTACACATAACTGTGTCTCCCAAAACAGTGTCCTCGTCTTTTTCCTCCCGCTTTTTTTGTTTTGTTTTTATTTCTCTCTCTCTCTCTCTCTCTCTCTCTCTCTCTCTCTCTCTCTCTCTCTCTCTCTCTCTCTCTCTCTCTCTCTCTCAATCCACAGAAAAATAGAGAAGGGAGTAGGCCGGCAGGAGGGAGGGGGAGTTAAAGGGAATTAAAGAAAAGCTGTCTTAGCTGGACATATTTTCTCTGTGCGTGCGTGCGTGTGTGTGTGTGTGTGTGTGTGTTGTTAGGGTTTTGTATTAGGGGGTTGTTGTTGTTGATTTTGTGTGTGTGTGTGTGTGTGTGTGTGTGTGTGTGTGTGTGTGTGTGTGTGTGTGTGTGTGTGTGTTTTGTGTGTGTGTTTTTGTTCGTTTGTTGTTGTTGTTGTTTATTTGTTTGTTGGTAGGTTGGTTTTTCCAATACTTTTATGCATCCTTCTCTCTTTCACGCGGGTTAGCGCCGGTAACCGCAAGACGACTGGCAGCGCGAGAACCCCGGCTACATGTCCCTCTCCACATTATGCAGCACCCAGTTTTACAGTTTACACACACCAGCCTTACAGTTCATACCGCGTGAGCCTTCAGAGTTTTTACTATACCAGTTTTACCGTTTATTCTGTGCCAGTTTCAGGGCGTTTACTATACCAGTTTTACCGTTTATTTTGTGCCAGTTTCAGGGGGTTTACTATACCAGTTTTACCGTTTATTCTGTGCCAGTTTCAGGGGTTTTACCATACCAGTTTTACCGTTTATTTTGTGCCAGTTTCAGGGGGTTTACTATACCAGTTTTACCGTTTATTCTGTGCCAGTTTCACGGGTTTTACTATACCAGTTTTATGGCTTATTCTGTGCCAGTTTCAGGGTTTTTACTATACCAGTTTTACCGTTTATTCTGTGCCAGTTTCAGGGGTTTTACTATACCGGTTTTACCGTTTATTCTGTGCCAGTTTTTTTCCCTTTCTTTTCTTTTCTTTCTGTGCCAGTTTTAGGGATTTTACTATACGAGTTTTACGATTTATTCTGTGCTAGTTTCATGGGTTTTACTATACGAGTTTTATGGTTTATTCTATGCCAGTTTCAGGGGTTTTACTATACGAGTTTTATGGTTTATTCTATGCCAATTTTAGGGGTTTTACTATACGAGTTTTACGGTTTATTCTGTGCTAGTTTCAGGGGGTTTACTATACGAGTTTTATGGTTTATTCTACTCAGATTTCTGAGTTTATATCATACGAATTTTTAGAGTTTATACCGTGCTAGGTTCAGATTTTATACCATACGAATTCGTACCAATATTAGAGTTTATACCATGCCATCCCTAGAGTTTATACCTTTCGAATTCTAGAATTGCTACAGTATGCGTCCTAGAAATTAGACCGCACGGTTTTGGAGTTCATACCATACGAGTTCCATAGCTCATATATCATACGAGTTCTGAAATTTCTGTCATATATTTTAGAAGTTCTAGAATAAATCACATTTTGTCGCGCTCAACACATTACGCACCCTTGCATGTATTTGTTTTCATCACAACCGTAGCGACACCATCCTAAAGAGATAGATGACTGGTTCCTGCTGCTCAGTTGACCTTCAGGGCAGACTTTGTTCAGGGCAAAACTCAATGTGGGATAATTAAACACTACTTAAAAATAACAAAAATAAACAGAAGACTGAACTAGCAACAAGTTAATCCCGTGTGTTAACTGGACCTTCAGCTTGAACAGTACGGGGCTAGTTCACAAGACCTCCGCGTACACTACGCCAGCTGAACAACGCTGTGCGGATCTGCCTGGGCGTCTCCGTTCAGAACGGACAAAGCTACAGCTAGGCGCTGATGCCCGACCGTTTATTGGGTGTGTGACTTGCTATATTCCAACCGGTTGAACAGCATCCGCCAGCCAATGAGAGCCCGCCGTTTGGACTGAAATGAAGGACAGGCCGGCGGTCACAAGGGCTAGTAACTCTCGAGCAACAGCAAGACTGGCAGCCTAGTAACTACGTTTAAGACGGACGGCAGCCACTACGTTTAAGACGGACGGTAGTCACTACGTTTAAGACGGACGGTAGCCACTACGTTTAAGACGGACGGTAGCCACTACGTTTAAGACGGACGGTAGCCACTACGTTTAAGACGGACGGCAGCCACTACGTTTAAGATGGACGAAAACCCGGAAATGGCACACATCGCCCTGGCAGCCTCCTGTAGTTGGTGAAAGCGGCGCCAGCCAAGCTGGGAGCATGTCTCAGCAGTTCTGTTCACATCCACTTTAATGCGCCTTCAACAAGGACCTGCCCTTCACGCACACACGTCAAACCTACAAACCGTTATCAGCAGAAGAAAAGAATGAGATCAATGCGCTCCAAACGCTACTGGCATTTAACCTAGCCTGTCCACTTACTGTACAATATATATATATATATATATATATATATATATATATATATATATATATATAGAGAGAGAGAGAGAGAGAGAGAGAGAGAGAGAGAGAGAGAGAGAGAGAGAGATGGCTGACAGTTTGTAGGCCTATGCCAAGTTGTTTGCACTATTTTGTCTCATTTGAAGAACTGCAGTCGTATCGCACGAGCCACGGGCTGAGGTGAGCAGTGAGAAAGGCGCCTGCTGAGACTCGTTTTCAACGTAAACACCTAGTTACAACTTAAAACATTAACATAAACACCTAGTTACAACTTAAAACATTAACATAAACACCTAGTTACAACTTAAAACATTAACATAAACACCTAGTTACCATTTAAAACATTAACATAAACACCTAGTTACCATTTAAAACATTAACATAAACACCTAGTTACAATTTAAAACATTAACATAAACACCTAATTACCATTTAAAACATTAACACCTAGTTACCATTTTTGTGGATGACTGGGCTCAAAGCACCAACTAATTTAACTAACCATTTAAAACATTAACATAAACACCTAGCTACCATTTAAAACATTAACATAAACACCTAGTTACCATTTAAAATATTGACATAAACACTTAGTTACAATTTAAAACATTAACATAAACACCTAGTTACCATTTAAAATATTGACATAAACACCTAGTTACAACTTAAAACAATGAATGTAAACACCTAGTTATAATTTAAAACATTGAATATAAAAACCTAGTTATAATTTAAAACATTGAATATAAACACCTAGTTGCAATTTAAAACATTGAATATAAACAACTAGTTCCAATATAAATAATTGAACGTGAGCACCTAGTTCCAATTTAAATCATTGAAAGTAAACACCAAGTTCCTGTTTAAAACATTGAACCTAAACATCGAGTTGCAGTTTTAAACATTAGAGGTAAACACCGAGCTCAACATGTACACTTAATTCCCCTTAAAAACGGTCCCTTACAAGCCGATAAAAGTCATGCTCTTCCAATCCGTTTAACGGCACTGCTACACTCGGCTGAACCGAACTTTCTCCTCTTTTTCTCCTGTTACAGTTGTCTCCTTTTTCCTCTTTGGTTGTGTGCTTGTTGTTCTTGTTGACTTGGATTTATTTGTTGTTGCTACTATTTCTTCTTCTGCTTTTCTTTTTTTTCTTCTTCTTTTTCTTCTTCTTCTTCTTCCCTCCTTTTTTCTTTTTTCTTTTTTTCCTTTTCTTCGCTTTCCCCCGTTTTTGTTGCTGTTGTTGTTGTTTAGGTTTTATTGTTATTTTCTGGGTGGTGGGGGTTCATGATTTAGTCCTGTGGCCAGGGCTAAATTACAATCTGTGGCCAGGGCTAAATTACAATCTGTGGCCAGGGCTAAATTACAAGCTGTGGCCAGGGCTAAATTACAAGCTGTGGCCAGGGCTAAATTACAAGCTGTGGCCAGGGCTAAATTACAAGCTGTGGCCAGGGCTAAATTACAAGC
Source organism: Alviniconcha marisindica (assembly GCA_018857735.1). Taxonomy (NCBI): domain Eukaryota; kingdom Metazoa; phylum Mollusca; class Gastropoda; family Provannidae; genus Alviniconcha; species Alviniconcha marisindica. Next base: position 699,293 of record JABMCL010001586.1, on the reverse strand, counting down.
AGTGGCAGGGCTAAATTACAAGCTGTGGCCAGGGCTAAATTACAAGCTGTGGCCAGGGCTAAATTACAAGCAGTCCTGGTTGACTACATGTATCAATGAGAAGGACGCATCAGACAAATCCAACGTCCGAACGCATTTCAGCTTTTATTCAACTTGAAAAAAGAGCAAAGTTTTCGTGTTACGGTTCTTTGTTTCTTTGTTTGTTAGGTCAGTCTTCTTTCGAGTCTTTAGAGGCTTTTCACGGTTGCGTGTTTAGACGGTTTCTAGGTCTAAAATTGAATTAACAAAATAATTTTGTCTCCAAGAAGAAAACCACTTCACTGACTTGTATTTTTTTTTTTTTTATCCTTGCATAAGAATCTGGAGGTCTTTAGGGTTCTTCTTGTTGTCTAGGCAACAGAGGTTAATTGCACAGAGATAATGAAACAAAATCTTTTTTTTAAAGACTGCCCGCGTTCGTTAAAAAAAAAAAAAAGGGAAAGAAAACAGAAGACCTAGAGACACAAAAGGTTGAAAAAAAACGCTGTTTAAAATGACGAGTACGTAACATGAAAATGTTTGCATCAGGCCCCTTTTTATGATCTTTGCGAGAATTCAGCCAACAGAAAGCTAAACACTTTGCTTGGAGAATGGCTGCCTGCTCGATGCTTGAAAAAGGGGTCTACCTGAAAATGGGCATGTTCTTTTGCATCGCCCAGTTAAATTAGCGTGCGTCTTAATCTTTTGTATCTTTCAGCCTTTGCACTGGTTCCTAGTGAGGAATTTACTTCTGCAGTGGCCCGTGTCCACAGTGTGAGGGTGTGACAGGGACCGGCTGCTGCTGAGGGCTGCTCGCGGCTGAGGCAACGTGGACGCATCAGGCAAGCGCTACGTACAGTCGGCGTATTGACATGCACTGTGCGCACCATTTAGAAACCAAGACAAAAACCATACTGCTACAAAATGAACAAATAAATTAATAAAAATCGAAAACGATACAAAAAAGGGGTAATTTCCTGGGTCGACGTTATTGTGTACGAGAAAGAGGCGGACAGAGAAAAACACAGAGGTGTCAGATTGTTTTCGATTTTATTTTTATAAGACTGCATATTGGCTGAGGACGCGTACGTGATTACTTCTTAGGGTACACATTTCTGTGCGTGGTTACTTCTTTACGATTTCCGGTGCGTTGTTTTTCTTTACACATTCCTGCGCGTGGTTACTTCTTTACATATTCCTGTGTGTGGCTTTTCTTTACACATTCCTGGTGGTGATTATTTCTTTACACATTCCTGTGCGTGGTTACTTTATGGCACATTCCTGTGCGTGGCTTTTCTTTACACATTCCTGTTCATAGTTACTTCTTTACATATTCCTGTGCGTGGCTTTTCTTTACACATTCCTGTTCATAGTTACTTCTTTACATATTCCTGTGCGTGGCTTTTCTTTACACATTCCTGGTGGTGATTATTTCTTTACAAATTCCTGTGCGTGGTTACCTCTTTACACATTCCTGTGTGCGTTTATCTCTTTACACATGACAACACCGGGGTGAGAAAGAGATGGGAGGGAGAAGGGGGCCGGGGGGAGGGGGTAGAGACTGAGGCAAAGAGAGTAATAAGGACTTTAACATCAATACGAAAAGCGCCTCACGCGTGCTGCAAAACGTTAAACAATGCAGATGAACAAATCAGACGCATACCTGCCTAATGCCTCTGTCGTTCTCTGAGGCCAGTATTATTAATAACAACAATGGTGCAGACTGGTGGTAGACAATTTACACGTGTACACGACAGAGTAAAAACGTAATGGGAAAGTCTACACCCAGCACAAGACTTTTGACAACAGAATGCAAGCGTAAAAGTCTGAAGCTGGAAAGTGAGCACTTACCGCTGGCCACACAAAGCGTGATGTAGAAGACGATGGCGATGGTCAGTGTGTGTGACGCGCCTCGCCCTGATGATCTCGCCATTTTGTTCGCTGGAGTCTGGGTGAAGGAGTTTGCCTCTTTCAAACGTACACTGTCTAAATTGATCTGCTGCTTTCCAACTCTTCAAAATGGCTATGGGTTTTGGTAACACCTGTCTTGTAAGTTTGAGTGTCCTTCTTCTTTCAAGGTCGAACCGGTTCTTACTTTCAAGGACGGAACAAGTGTGTGCTTTCTGGCGCCTGTTTGCACTTCCGATGTCAGTGTGAATACCGCAGTCACAGATTTGTTTCGGGGTTAAGGTTCTGCCTGTGTCATCAGAGACTGAAGACAGATGTTTCTGTGGGAGTTAACGTGTGAATCATCACAGCTAGACGTGAGGCGCTGTCACAGAACTGGACTAATTATTCCCATAAGCAGGCCCTCACAATGGCAACCGCTGTAATCAGTTCTGAACTTTCTCAAAAGTTGTCACCCACAGTATTTCTCCTTCTTTTATTATCGCCAAGGTTTCAGCAACTGTAACGCTTTGTTCGCCTTGGATATTCTGTAAAGGTGTTGAGTGAGGCAGTTGCAGTCTCGGCTTTGCCACTGGCAGGCTGTTGGTCAGACGCCCCAACTGTGGCCCTCGTCCCGCCGCCTGCAGTCAAAGGGCAGGCCAGTTTCCTACTATGGTCTTTATGGCCTGGGACCCACCTACTTCTTCCCAAGTCTCGCCGCCAACGGGAAACACGTCAGGTCACGTGACTGTGTGGGCTGAAGCGGCGCCTGGCGCGTGCGGCGAGGCTGGCAGCACGGCGCGTGGTGCTCAACACAGGTTGGCTGCCGCGCCTTGCCCGTTGGGGGGGGGGGGGGGGGGGTAGTAACAGCGAGAAAAGACAGAAAGGGGAGGGGCAGCTACGGGGGGAGGGGGGGGGCGGCTTAATAAGACAGAATAAACAGATTCAGATGAGAAAGAGAGAGGGGAATGGACCAAACGGGTATACAGACAGGGGGTATTCTGGGAAGGGGTGTGGCAGGGGGGGGGGGGGGGGCAGAATCTGAGTAACAACACTTCGATCAGTGATCAGCGGCGGTTGCGCTGCGTGCGTGACTCTGTGAATGCCTCTCAGTGTTGCCGGTGATCAGGTTTTGTTCAAATACGGTGTATCATCGTAACTTGACGTCGAATGATGTCCGTTTTCCTGTCCTGTGTAGATGGTCATGAGACCGCTCTAATACAGTCTGCTCGTAGGCTTGCGTGGAAACAAAAACACACAAGGGAATTATTTTGATAAAGAAGAAGGGGAACAAACAGCAGCAAGCACATTTATACATAACGTTTTCAAGACCAGCTTTGCCGCCTTGACCAATGGAAGCTACTCAGTAAGCACATTACTTCTCTGTACTATCTACACTGACTGCAAAAATGCCACCTTGCTACACGAGTGCATGCCAGGTGGTAGTTATCGTAGGCCAGCCATGTCTCACAGTTTTGTCCCTTGTTATATGTGTGACGTCAATCGAGTGTTGTTTAACTCCCCTTTTGTGCAAATAAGTCCGTTTCTCCACCGGTAATCATATGACTAAAAAGTCTAAAATTGAAAATAAGAAAAAAAATTATAGATAAGAATACTTTTATTTGCATACGGCAAAAGAAAAGAAAGAAAAAAGCCCAATAACAAATGACCTTTTATGAGCGACATGCAAGCAAATAGACAAACAATGAAAGTATTGATAGCACTTATCTATCAGCGCTCGCTTGCTTCCCAACCCTCGCCCAGATGGATCCAGATTTTCTGGTCGAATATGAATCATTGATGATTTCTAATGTAAAATTTCTCCCGTCATTTGCGTTTTTTCCTGGCAGTGGCATACTGCTGGCACAGAGATCTCATTGCACCCCCTCTGCTGGAAAGCCAGCTTGCCGTCTTTTGATCCTGGACTGGAGGGAACGCTGTAGCTCCGTGTGCTCCGCCTGCTGCCATGAAACCTCTCCTTCTGACATCTGTCTTTGGTGAGCTTCACTTTCTCCAGGCATCTTCCAGTAAAACATTCCCTTCACTTTCTCCAGGCTTCTTCCAGTAAAGCATTCCATTCACTTTCTCCCGGCATTCTCCAGACTTCTTCCAGTAAAACATTCCCTTCACTTTCTCCAGGCTTCTTCCAGTAAAACATTCCCTTCACTTTCTCCAGGCATCTTCCAGTAAAACATTCCCTTCGCTTTCCCAAGGCATCTTCTAGTAAAACATTCCCTTCGCTTTCCCAAGGCATCTTCTAGTAAAACATTCCCTTCGCTTTCCCAAGGCATCTTCCAGTAAAACATTCCCTTCGCATTCCCAAGGCATCTTCCAGTAAAACATTCCCTTCACTTTCCCAAGGCGCCCATCTTTCAGTAACGGTACTAGGTCCTGGCGGTTGCTTAGAAATGATGTTCACCTGAGGTAGCAGTGTCCCCGAGGCAACGCACCAACGCACGTGCTGTACTGATACAAATTTTCCAAACAGCTAGTTATACTTGGCAGTAAATGTGGTCACTGACAGAATGCTGAATCTGCGTACTCTTATAGCTAAATACAACATTTTCACCTCAAAGCTGCATGGTACCATCCCTCATCTAAATATTTTTATCAGATCTTTGAAGAACAGAGCTGTTCTGGAGAAATATTATTATACGTTAAATGGCAGACCAAACAAATTTCATGCTGACTGGATGCTGTACAGCTCACCCCTTTCATGAGCCTTTTGTTGGTACTCGGCTTTGCTGTTACGTATTAAGTCCTTTGATGATGCATATTGACAAACTTGACAGACAGTACATATATATATGGGTCATTCTCCTGAAAACTGGACCAAAGAGGGTGCCTTTTCCCGATGAAATAAAAATTAAACTAAAACATGAAACCTTTTAAACTACCGCTATATTTCTAATGTAATGTGTTTGGAGAAATAAGGGAAATGCCACAATGGGGAAATGCATCATTATTTCTTGCGCTGTGAGCCTTTTTTGGTAAAAATCGCGACATTTTCATGGCCGCCATTTGTGACATGGCTTTGGGAAGGTTAGCTGATCGCAGATATTTCCTTGGAATCGTTCATGATTGAATAAAAACAGGTTTCATGAGAAAGAAGGAGGCCAGTTCTTACATACAAATGGTATTTATTATGTGTTGCTTGCTATTAACAGCTCCAAACGAAGGAAAGATAATCAGTGCCTCGCACGTTACCGATGGTGTCTTCTGAGTGTGTATCACGATATTGTGACTTGTTCACAACGGAAACTAAAAAATTGTATTTTATTCATCACCTTAGTAGATAACCACATTTCACCTTATTTTTAATGCTTGTTTGATGACAAAAGAGTAGATACGAAATAAATTACAGTCATTTCTTCAGGGGTGGTTGACGTGGTGTCTTACAATGGTGTAGCGTGCGAGCACACGAAATAATTATTTCTGCTTGTACCATTGACTTTCGACCTACCCTAACGTACCAGTCCACATCAGCTGACTTGCGGCACAACGTTTGACCTCTTTTTGTGCTGTGTGTGGTGTATTATTTACTAGAAAAGGGAAAGCACTGTGGTGTCTCAGGGTGAGGGATGTAACGCTCGTGACACATAATTTGTTCCCACTTCGGCTGAGTGTTTGTATGCAACTTTTGAACCAAACTTGGTATTGTGGACACCACCATGAGCCGGAATGTCATGCGAAAAAAAATGGGATTCTATCTTCAAGGTCAAGGTCACAGTGTGGGCTTATATAATCAAAATATGACAGTTTTACTTTTATTAGTTCTAATCCAGTGAGTTTTTTGCAATCAAACTCAATTTGAGTGTAGCTCATCATAAGCAAAGAAGTGTCCAGTGAAAATGTTGGATTGCTGTGTTCAAGGTCAATGCCACAGCCAAGGTTAAAAGTTTCAGTTAATGTTATTTTTGGATGATATTTATGCATCGCTGAACTATTTGTAACCAAACCAAGTATGGTGAGACATCATTATAAGCCAGAAAGTCATATGCGAAAAATGGGTTTCTGTCTTCAAGTTCAAGGTCAGGGTAACTGAAGTTCGGTTCATACAATCAAAATGACTATTTCTATTATATGTTCTGAACTGCTGATGTTTTGGGGCGGCCAACTTAGTTTGACGGAGCATGTTCATAAGCTTGTGAAAAGGTTTCTTTGCTGTATTCCAAGGTCAAGGTCACAGTAAAGGTTCTGAACTTCAGTGAATGTTTGCCCGAGCAATATCTCTGATCGGTCAAACTTAGTATGGTGAGCATCATCATCAGCCAGAGTATCATTCAGAAAATACATTTTGCGAGTTCAAGGTCAAAGCCACAATCGTTTTACTAGATCTTCAGAAATACCTAAAATTTTGCAATCCAAATTAGTTTGATGGTACATCATCACAAGACAGGGTAAGACACCGTGAAAAGATTTTCTTGCTTTTACACAGGGCGGAGACAGAGAATATGGCTTGGGGGACTGTGGATAGATTGCTGCCATTCTTAGCTATCCCGATATCTAAAGCAGGGGTCAATACCGGTTCCAATCAAGAAAATGTGGAAAGAACATTGCTTTTGTAATGAATATACTTGTTTATTAAGTTTTGGGTCAATGGTTCAAGTGTGTTATTCTTATATCCTTTGTACTTGTGATGATGTCCACATAACATGTGAGAGAGATTACCAAGTTAAGTGCGATTGGTTAAATTTAAATTTAGAAAGCAAGAAACAATATCCCTCTGACATGTATATTTATATATACGGTTCAGACCAAGTTAGTGGCAATGCATCCCCCCCCCCACCCACCACCCCCCCCCCCCCTCCAAATTACTTGGGGGGGGGGGGGGGAATAAGGGAAAAGAAATGTGTAATCTTTATTTCGAGCATGTCTGTACTTCGAAGAAAACATTTTAAACCAAAATCGTTAAAGAGGCAGGACATTTTTTCATTTTATTTTTAAAGTCAGAAGAGACAGATATCCTTTATTAATTAGGAAATTTGTATAATAAAAAGGCAAGAGTCAAAATTGGCCACCTGAGCCGACTCTATTCATGCATTTCTGGTGTCTTCTGTAACACGCGAGACACTGACCTGTGACGTAACATAATGCACAATTAACCAAGTTCCTGTCACCCTGTCAATTTATGTCTTATATTTATGTACACAAGAGATGTCAAGCTTTCATTTCCAAATAATAGCATTAAAAAAAATCCCCACTTGGATTTTACTCTCAATTTGGGATTAGACAGATGTCCAAATTTTATGATATAGTTTTCTTAAGAATAACTCAAATTATTATATATAATATTATCTCTCTCTCTCTCCTCTCTCTCGCTCTCCTCTTCTCTCCTCTCTCTCCTCTCATCTCTCCCCCCCCCGTCCCACCTCGCCTTACCTCTCTGTCCCGCCCCCTCTCTCTTCCAATTTGTCTCACCTAGAGTCCAAGATGAATTAAGGTATCTGTTTGTTGTTGTTGTTTGTTGTTGCTTGCTTGCTTGTTTGTTTGTTTTAGGTTTTTCATTGTTGTTGTTTTTTGTGTATTTTTATTTTATTTTATTTTGGGGGGTTTTGTTGCTGTTTTGGTCTCTTGTAGCTTTATATGTTATACACTGCTTGTGAGTGTGCCAGTTATTTTGATCTGCTCCTACTGAGGGTATCTATTACATACCTAATACCTGTGTGGCATATATATGTGTATGTATATATATTTATCTTGCACAGTATGTCTATTGTGGTGAAGACAAAAAACAAGATTAAAAACTTGCTGAGACGACACGGCGTGCTTGCAGCATGAAGGTCACATTGAACAAGGGGTTCTAGAGAAGCTGGAATGGTCTGTGTCGCTTTTCTTTTCTTCCCTGAACCACATTACCATGAAATTTCGATTTTGTCATCCTTGAGGCAGCAACACCACCGTATCATCAATCTTTTCTGCGGCAATTAGACCTCACGCGCTACATGAAAGGGTCGCTTCATCAAAGGAAAGTGGTACGCATGAGCGATTCGACACTCTTATTAACGTCCGTCTGTGGCATCCTTCTGGGAAGCATTGTGTCAATAGTATAGATTGACCGCCACACCAAATAGACACAGTTCATTTGGACACACCTTGTGTGAACAGCATAGACTGACCGCCACACCAAATAGACACAGTTCATTTGGACACACCTTGTGTGAACAGCATAGACTGACCGCCACACCAAATAGACACAGTTCATTTGGACACACCTTGTGTGAACAGCATAGACTGACCGCCACACCAAATAGACACAGTTCATTTGGACACACCTTGTGTGAACAGCATAGACTGACCGCCACACCAAATAGACACAGTTCATTTGGACACACCTTGTGTGAACAGCATAGACTGACCGCCACACCAAAATAGAAAGTCTGTTCATTTGGACACACCTGGTGTCAATAGTATAGATTGACAGTCACACCAAAATAGAGACTCGGTTTATTTGAACACACGTTGCGCATGTGTGTGTGTGTGTGTGTGTGTGTGTGTGTGTGTGTGTGTGTGTGTGTGTGTTTATGTGAGCGTGCGTACGTGTTTGTCTCTGTCTGTCGTCCCGTCCGTGTGTGTGTGTGTGTGTGTGTGTGTGTGTGTGTGTGTGTGTGTGTGTGTGGGGTGTGCATGAAGAGAGACACATAGTCCAATAGCAGTAATGACTGAATTGGAGGCATTGCATCTGAAGTCAGAACTCAATTTGTTCCTGTCAATCCAACCAGTATGCTCACCTTGGCAGTCCAACCAGCATGCACACCTGTCAATCCAAGAAGCATGCACACCTGCCAAATGTGAACAATTTGGACCGAGCAGGGTTTAATCCATCGTTTTTTGGTGTTGGTTGGGGGTTTGTTTGTTTGTTGTTGTTTGTTGTTTCAATACAATCAACTTTTTTGCCTCGTGTAGAGAAATTCGCCTTCTGAGTCGTCATTTACGTAAAACATTCAATACATATTACAATAAAACATCAACAATTTCAATAAAACGTGGCTGAAAACCGCTCAATTCAAAACCAACATACATAAATTACAAATTTGCATACATACGTCTGTACAGGAAAAACACCAACTTACTTACTATTACGTAACACAAACACGCGCGCGCGCGTGCTCGTAAAATAAAAAAAATCGCGCACACACAAAACACACACACACACACACACACACACACACACGCACGCACGCACGCACGCAGGCCCGCACGCTCGCACGCACTCACATGCATGCACAGAGAATAAACTGCCATGGGCAAATACTGGACACAATCATTATTAGAACTAATATGGTTATGCTAATATATATATATATATATATATATATATATATATATATATTACAGGGTGAGTAAAGCTGAGCCTTGAAACCCACAGGGCCAATATTAAGTAGCCCTAGAATTTAAAACAAATAGCACTTCTTCCTGGCAATTGGCACTTTGCATTGTCGGTCCGACCGGAGCTTTTGAAACTGTCAAAAGAACGGGTGCTTTGCGTCGTCTAAGACCCGTGCTGTTTTCCGTTCAGCTTTTGAGTTAGAGATCGCTTCGGGAGTCTTGTTTTGTACCAATTATCTTTCCTGCCATCTGGACAATACGCGCCAGTTTTGCCTTCCCCTTCACACACGGGTTCCCGTGCCAGACAACAATGTTAACAGTTAAAACGCTCCCCACTAGACTTCGCACTGGTTGAATTGGTCGTAAAACACCAATCTACTTACTTACCCCATTGGACGTTTGTAGACAATTTGTGAAAGCTCATGCCTAACATTAAAAGATCTCAGCTTTCGCAAGCGGGATAAGCGTTGCTGTGATTTTTAGAGTTAAGATCTGTATTGTCGTCTGTATTGTCGTCTGCATTGTCGTCTGTATTGTCGTCTGTATTGTCGTCTGTATTGTCACTGAAACCTAGCTTATTATCTATCAGAGTACCTAAATACTTAAATTTAGACACCACCTCAACAGGTTCATTGTTTACCTTGACAGCAACAAAGACGTTAGTTGTTTTCCTTGCGTCTAGCACTAATTCTTTTGTCTTACCGACATTCATTTAAAAAATAATAATTCTTGGCACCATTCATTGAAGAGTGAAACATGTGAAAAATATGTTGCCATGGAGTCTTCGTTTAACAGCAATCCAACAAGTGTCATGTCATCAGCAAACTTAAAAAGGCAGATTACAACAGTTTGCAATATCATGTGGTTCGTATATATGGAAAACAACATGGGTGAAAGGACACACCCTTGAGGTGCCCCAGCATTCAGTAAGACAGGTACCTATTCACACAAACACGCTGCGGTCGATCTCGAAGAAAATCCCTGATCCACAATGCAAGGTTTGAGCTGACGTGGAAATCGGTCTTTTTGGTAGCAGTATGTATGGTTCAATTGTATTAAACGCACTAAAACATTCAACAAATAAGATTCTGACATGACTTAGCTTTCTGTAAGTGTTGTGTAATCAATTTCAGAAGAGTAATGGAAGCATCTTCAACACCACTGAAGGCCGTATATGCAAACTAGAAAGGATCCAACTGATCAACAACATCAAATTTCAAGTGTTTGGACACAGCCTTTAAAAAAAAAAATGCTATGATGGGGTGGGAGCAACAGGGCGGTAGTCATTCCGTTGACGGGGTGTGGCTTTCTCGGGCACAGGTATCATTGTGGAAGTCTTCCAAGCACGAGGCATACGTCCTAGAATAGAATAGTTGAAAAATAGAGTCAAAATCTTCCCTATCTGAGCAGCACAGTTTTTCAGAGTCCTACCTTTCAGTCCATCTGGGCCAGAGACTTTGTGCGAGTTCAGCTCGGAGAAGCTGGTGACAAGATCACCTCAGAAAGGTCGAGCTACTCTGGCACAATGAGGCACAGTCCTCACTAAAGTCCAAGACTTCATTACGCAGCCCGGCCGTTTTTCCATGGAATGACAAACTCAATTAAATAGTTACTGGTCGCGCATAAGAGCATTCTCTCTCTCTCTCTCTCTCTTCTCTCTCTCTCTCTCTCTCTCTCTCTCTCTCCTCTCTCTCTCTCTCTCCCTCTCTCTCTCTCTCTCTCTCCTCTCTCTCTCTCTCTCTCTCTCTCTCTCTCTCTCTCTCTCTTCTCTCTCCCCTCTCTCTTTCCTCTCTCTCTCTCTCTCTCTCTCTCTCTCTCTCTCTCTCTCTCTTGATTTTTTATTGATTTTTGTTGTTGTTTCATGTTGTTTAATATAAACATACATATCCGTTGTTGCAAAATGAATTAATTAGTAAATTATGTTTGTGAGCATTTACTATAAGCCTAGCTTGTTTAATGCTCATACAATGATTTTGGTTGTCCATATTTTCATGAATGTAAATAAACTTTGTTTAAACCAAGTCCCTAACATCAAAGCGAGCGTAAAATCTATTCAACTCACTGGCAGTATCGACTGAGTTGGCTGAATGAGGCAAGGAGTGCTTGGTCTGTTGCTTGTCCATCGTCGCCCTGAGACCGCTCCATGCCTCTCTAGCATTACCAAGTCTAAATGTTTCTTCTACCTTGTTTTTATATCGGAGTCTGGCAACTCTAGCATTCTTCTTGAACTCCTTTTCTTTTTTACCCTTCAAAAAAAGCAAGTTTCTTTTGATTCAGGTGTACCTTTAAGTCTTTTGGTTACCCACGACTTGTTGTTTGAATACACATGCACTGATTTAGTCTTGATTACTGTCCCCTCGCGAAATTTAGCATACGATGTCACCGTGCCTACAAGCTTGTATGGATTAACACACAAGTAGCGCTCGAAATACGTAACACAAATACAACAACAAAGATCTGAGTTACCTATGGTAACTCGTCAGGATCAGTACAGTTGTCAGTAAATACATCCCAGTTCGTCACTTCAAAACAACCACGGAGTTCCTCTATACTATCATGAGTCCATAACTGACAAGATTTTGTTTGAGTTTCTTCTGTCTTTACTGACTGTCTGTACTTTGGCAAGAAATGAACAACGTTGTGATCTTATCGTTCCAAAGGTGGTCTACACACAGGTCTGTAGGCGCTGTCGATGTTTCCATAGCACAGATCGATCGCTCGGTTCAGACGGGTTGGACAGGTGATGTACTGCTGGGGGGTGGGAAGGTGGGTGGGGGGGGGGTAGGTCACAGGAATTAAAGTCACCCAGAATAAAAACAGGCCGGTCAACCGACCGCGAATCGCCTCATTGAAACTTCCGTTATTCTCTCCGCCGCCGTTTTTGAAACAGAGCCAGGAACGTAAACAAGAATGACAGTGACTTGACCAAAGTCACGTGGTAAATAGAAGGGGCGGAATGACACGGTCAGCAGCTCAAAGTCACGTGGTAAATAGAAGGGGCGGAATGACACGGTCAGCAGCTCAAAGTCACGTGGTAAATAGAAGGGGCGGAATGACACGGTCAGCAGCTCAAAGTCACGTGGTAAATAGAAGGGGCGGAATGACACGGTCAGCAGCTCTAAGTCACGTGGTAAATAGACGGGGCGGAATGACACGGTCAGCAGCTCAAAGTCACGTGGTAAATAGAAGGGGCGAAGACACGGCAGCAGCTCAAAGTCACGTGGTAAATAGAAGGGGCGGAATGACACGGTCAGCAGCTCTAAGTCACGTGGTAAATAGACGGGGCGGAATGACACGGTCAGCAGCTCAAAGTCACGTGGTAAATAGAAGGGGCGGAATGACACGGTCAGCAGCTCAAAGTCACGTGGTAAATAGAAGGGGCGGAATGACACGGTCAGCAGCTCTAAGTCACGTGGTAAATAAAACGGGGCGGAATGACACGGTCAGCAGCTCAAAGTCACGTGGTAAATAGAAGGGGCGGAATGACACGGTCAGCAGCTCAAAGTCACGTGGTAAATAGAAGGGGCGGAATGACACGGTCAGCAGCTCTAAGTCACGTGGTAAATAGACGGGGCGGAATGACACGGTCAGCAGCTCAAAGTCACGTGGTAAATAGAAGGGGCGGAATGACACGGTCAGCAGCTCAAAGTCACGGGTACACACTCGTTCACGCACGCAGTACTGTGTCGCCCAACTGTCATTGACCAACATGCACAAACCACCACCTGCGCTTTATCACTGTCTCTGTCTGTACGTATTGTAAAAGCAGGAACTAAAATGTTATCAATGTCCTCTGTCCTCAAGTTGCTGCGTCGAAAGTCGCCTTCAAACCGAACAAGTGCCGTCAATTCATCCATTTTATTCTGGAGGGCTCGTACATTTGATAGGGTAATAGTGGGAAGGAGAAAATCGCCGGCACAAAGTCGCACAGAAGGTAGCACACCACCACAAAGTCACACAGAAGGTAGCACACCACCACAAAGTCACACAGAAGGTAGCACACCACCACAAAGTCACACAGAAGGTAGCACACCACCACAAAGTCACACAGGAGGTAGCACACCACCACAAAGTCACACAGGAGGTAGCACACCACCACAAGGTCACACAGGAGGCAGCACACCACCAGAAACAGAATACGGTTCGCTGCCATCTTCATACACGTGTATGCACATTTTCACAGATGTACGACGTCCACAAGAAACACAGCAGCACAATAACGAGACAGTAAGTTGACGAGCCACGGGTCAGCCACAGAGTTGCGCCCCTTCTTTTGTTTTTCCAGTTAGGCTGCATGGTAACATCTGTCACCGCCGGCACTGGCCTTGTGCACGAGTTTCATTCAATGTGTACATTCAGTCAAACGATTTATTGTGTTCTCAAATAATGTTTAAATAGTCCTAATGGGGTTGATGGGTCGAGTTTAACTACAATAACAATTGAACGACAATGTCTGAAGCAGTGGGGTAGACTCTGAGCGAACAAAGGAAAAAGAAAGGGAAACCGTCACCACTACCCCCACCCCACCTCACACACACACACACACACACACACACACACACACACACACACACCACACACCACACACACACAACCACACCACACACACACACCACACACACACACACAACACACACCCATACACACACACACACACACACACACCACACACACACACACACACCCACACACACACCAACACACACACACACACACACACACACACACACACCATACACACACACACACACACACACACACACACACACACACACCATGACACACACAACAACACGTCCAACACAACACAAAACAACTGCACACAAGCAACACATGCAAGACAAACCGAAAACCCTCCCGCCCCAAACAATCAAACACAACAAAACAAAAGCACACTAACAAACACACACACACACAAACGTACCACACATCACCGACATGCATACATTCTACCTATCACAACACATCACCCGTACCCCCGAAACATGGCGAATGCCACGAACTCACCAGCGTTGACACGATGAGTAATGCCTGGATGAGAATATAATGTGAAGTGTGGAATATATTGCTTACGTAAGTGTGTTTGCATGCGTGTGTTTCTTTTCTATTTATCCAGGCGTGTGTGTGCCTGCGTTGTACGTTTTGTAGTGAGTTGTGTGTGTGTGTGTGTGTGTGTGTGTTGTATACTTGTGTGCGTGTGTGTGTCGTGCGTGTGTGTGTGTGTGTGTGGGTGTGTGTGATGTTGTTGCTGTGCTGTGTGTTGTTAGTTTTAAAGTGAGTGTGTGCGTGGCTGTGTGTAATGTGTGTTCTGTTGTGTCTGTGTGTATGTGTTGGTGTGTGTGTGTGTGTGTGTGTGTGTGTGTGTGTGTGTGTGTGTGTGTGTGTGTGTGTGGGTGTGGATGTGTGTGGTGTGTGTGTTGTGTGTGTGTGTGTGTGTGTGTGTGTGTGTGTGTGTGTGTGAGTTGTGTGTGTGTGGTGTGTGTCGTGTGTGTGTGTGTGTGTGTGTGTGGTGTGTGGTGTGTGTGTGTGTGTGTGTGTGTGTGTGTGTGTGTGTTGTGTGTGTGAGTGTGTGTGTGTGTGTGTGTGTGTAAGTAAGTAGGCTAAAATAGTGACTGTCCTATGTGTCATGTAATCAAGAAAAAATACGTGATGTTTAATAAATAGGCACAAACATAGGGATGAAAGGAGAAAGAACTGAAGGGCAAGCCACATCAATAGCTGTGTGTGTGAAAGCGGCATATGGCCAAACACAGCAACTGTGGCCTGGCCTAATTGGAGGAATAACGTGGAGTGTCTTGTTCCTCTCCATCGGCGCTCACGAGAAACAGGGGAAGAAGAGGCGAACGGTTCGTGCATTCTGCAAGCAGACAAAAGGAGAAGAAAGAAGCGGCTTGTGGAGGCTGCTGACTGTCCCGCTGTCGGCAAAACCACTCGGCTGCATCAAGTGGCTGTGCAGGCAGGCGGCCCACAAACCAGGAACCACAATGACCAAAACGGCAACAAAAACACGCATTCACACTTGTACGTAAACCGGTCAATTATATTCATCGAGCGAAGCGAAAAGGCGAAGACTATCAAGATAGATAGAAGATGCTTGTATGCCTTGATCATTCATAGCCCAGCGTCTTAGCTTGTCCTAGTCAAAACACATGCTCACTTCATGAATAATAATAATAATAATGGGTAGCTCTTCCAGAGCTCAAATCGTTTTGCAAAACAAAACCTAAACGCGCCAGCATACACCATTCACGCGCATATAAATGTACAAGTAGACATACACACAATAGTTGGTCACAGGAATGGTCTACCTGGGGTTGTGAAAAGGCCGGTCTGTCTAAAGGGAAAATCTTTGAGTTGGGTTTTGGAATCAGAGCCAGGAGATTTCGCGAACTGGCTGGCAGCGAGTTCCAGGCAGATGGAGTGATGCAACTGCTCGATAAGAATGAATAGAATCCGGAAGCTGTACTTTAGAACAGGCTTAAGGAGTGTAAAGGTTCAAGGCACAGTTTGTGACCCCGGGCATATTTAGCATTAGGAGCCACAGAAGGGAGAAAATCAGACCAAAATTTACAAAAGGTTAAACAAAAACTCAAAAGCCGCTCCTCTTACGGGAAAAAGTCGAGGTGGTAACTTTGAAACTTTCCAGCGGACCTTATTGTTACGGTACTGGAAAAAGCTTAAACAATGGAAAGGCAGGAAACGATGTAGGCCTGAGTTTGCTGAATAACAATAATGCATAACTCTTCAAACAAGTGTTGATTCTTCACGAGCGCTCTGGGCCTCGTTCTGTTTCAGATTTGGTTAAAAATTGGTTCTGTCTGATGCCTGGGCACACCTGTGTCGTCTTTGTTGTCTGATGCCTGGGCACACCTGTGTCGTCTTTGTTGTCTGATGCCTGGGCACACCTGTGTCGTCTTTGTTGTCTGATGCCTGGGCACACCTGTGTCGTCTTTGTTGTCTGATGCCTGGGCACACCTGTGTCGTCTTTGTTGTCTGATGCCTGGGCACACCTGTGTCGTCTTTGTTGTCTGATGCCTGGGCACACCTGTGTCGTCTTTGTTGTTATGCCCGTCTGACGTTTTGGAACGCTACTTCTTCCTGTTTTGATTCTGCATAGCTCTTCTATAGCGCAATATCCATAATATGTCTTAGCACAAAACGTTGTTCCAAAACAATGATGAAGATTGACAAGGAGAAAGGCAATAGACGAGAACGTGTATTTGGACCAAACAAAATATTGGCTGCGAAGGCAGATTGCGTAAAGAGCTTTATGAACGTGTTGTTTCAACGTTAACTTTGAGTAAAGAGATTTCTGAACGTGTTGTTTCAACGTTAACTTTGAGTAAAGAGATTTCTGAACGTGTTGTTTCAACGTTAACTTTGAGTAAAGAGATTTATGAACGTGTTGTTTCAACGTTAACTTTGAGTAAAGAGATTTCTGAACGTGTTGTTTCAACGTTAACTTTGCGTAAAGAGCTTTCTGAACGTATTGTTTCAACGTTAACTTTGCGTATCTCTACAATCGCTACAGTCGCAGATTAGTACAGTCGAAGCCCCTA
>JABMCL010001586.1:647500-677500 GCA_018857735.1 Alviniconcha marisindica | reverse complement strand
CCTTCTTCTTCATGTTTTTATTTAAAGTCTTTTCACATAAGTGATATTAGACTGATCTTGCAATTATCGTGCTAACATTATCAGCAAGTTGCACCAATAGAAATTATTTATGTTAAAAAAACAACAACTTATTATTGCCCCCAAGAAGTTTTTGCACTATCAGTTATTTTCCCAGCTACTTTCAAGCCATGTAGGCATTGCGGTCGAACTTCTTTTGAAACCGTCACTCCTGACCCCAACCAGCTTGGATCCCTCCGATATCTATATATACATATATTAATTATAGGAGGCTACTCCACTACGTGTCCGCCTGACTGCTTGCACCGCACAATAGCATTAGAAGTAAAGTCAAAAGTCAGGTCCTAATCGAAGTTGGCTAATTCAAAGTAAAAATACAAAAACATTCGTTTTGTATTTTAGCTTTGTTTTGATCTTTGTTTCAAATGTTAGCTGTTTTACTCAAAAGCGAGTGCGGCACTTTGATTGTAACACAACGTCATTGACATAGCCGCGAAGCAAAGGTGATCAAAGTGACATCATTTGTTTATTATTCAGTGAGATCATCCAGTTATCAAAAGAACTGTGAGCATTCTGCGGACAAAAGTATACTACTTCTGCAGTTCAACGACTTCCACACCACTGGTGCTGAAGATGTTTATCACTGTACATTGTTTTGCTATTCTCTATTGTTTTTATGCTACTCTCTCTCTCTCTCTCTCTCTCTCTCTCTCTCTCTCTCTCTCTCTCTCTCTCTCTCTCTCTCTGTATATGTATCTCCAGGTCAAAAGGTTACAATGGCTGCACTGTTTGTTACCGTCTCGTTGGTGACGAAATCGTCGTGCTGACAAAACGCGTGGCAACGGACCTGAGCTGAACTGGCGGTAGCGGCAGCCCGGTGCGGGGAGGTGGAGAGGTGATCAACAGAACGACGCTTATGGAAGTGCGGTGGTGGAGTGGTGATCAACAGAACGACGCTTATGGAAGTGCGGTGGTGGAGTGGTGATCAACAGAACGACGCTTATGGAAGTGCGGTGGTGGAGTGGTGATCAACAGAACGACGCTTATGGAAGTGCGGTGGTGGAGTGGTGATCAACAGAACGACGCTTATGGAAGTGCGGTGGTGGAGAGGTGATCAACAGAACGACGCTTATGGAAGTGCGGTGGTGGAGAGGTGATCAACAGAACGACGCTTATGGAAGTGCGGTGGTGGAGTGGTGATCAACAGAACGACGCTTATGGAAGTGCGGTGGTGGAGAGGTGATCAACAGAACGACGCTTATGGAAGTGCGGTGGTGGAGGGTGATCAACAGAACGACGCTTATGGAAGTGCGGTGGTGGAGAGGTGATCAACAGAACGACGCTTATGGAAGTGCGGTGGTGGAGTGGTGATCAACAGAACGACGCTTATGGAAGTGCGGTGGTGGAGTGGTGATCAACAGAACGACGCTTATGGAAGTGCGGTGGTGGAGAGGTGATCAACAGAACGACGCTTATGGAAGTGCGGTGGTGGAGAGGTGATCAACAGAACGACGCTTATGGAAGTGCGGTGGTGGAGAGGTGATCAACAGAACGACGCTTATGGAAGTGCGGTGGTGGAGGGTGATCAACAGAACGACGCTTATGGAAGTGCGGTGGTGGAGAGGTGATCAACAGAACGACGCTTATGGAAGTGCGGTGGTGGAGAGGTGATCAACAGAACGACGCTTATGGAAGTGCGGTGGTGGAGTGGTGATCAACAGAACGACGCTTATGGAAGTGCGGTGGTGGAGAGGTGATCAACAGAACGACGCTTATGGAAGTGCGGTGGTGGAGAGGTGATCAACAGAACGACGCTTATGGAAGTGCGGTGGTGGAGAGGTGATCAACAGAACGACGCTTATGGAAGTGCGGTGGTGGAGATGGTGATCAACAGAACGACGCTTATGGAAGTGCGGTGGTGGAGGGTGATCAACAGAACGACGCTTATGGAAGTGCGGTGGTGGAGTGGTGATCAACAGAACGACGCTTATGGAAGTGCGGTGGTGGAGAGGTGATCAACAGAACGACGCTTATGGAAGTGCGGTGGTGGAGAGGTGATCAACAGAACGACGCTTATGGAAGTGCGGTGGTGGAGAGGTGATCAACAGAACGACGCTTATGGAAGTGCGGTGGTGGAGTGGTGATCAACAGAACGACGCTTATGGAAGTGCGGTGGTGGAGAGGTGATCAACAGAACGACGCTTATGGAAGTGCGGTGGTGGAGAGGTGATCAACAGAACGACGCTTATGGAAGTGCGGTGGTGGAGAGGTGATCAACAGAACGACGCTTATGGAAGTGCGGTGGTGGAGAGGTGATCAACAGAACGACGCTTATGGAAGTGCGGTGGTGGAGAGGTGATCAACAGAACGACGCTTATGGAAGTGCGGTGGTGGAGTGGTGATCAACAGAACGACGCTTATGGAAGTGCGGTGGTGGAGAGGTGATCAACAGAACGACGCTTATGGAAGTGCGGTGGTGGAGAGGTGATCAACAGAACGACGCTTATGGAAGTGCGGTGGTGGAGAGGTGATCAACAGAACGACGCTTATGGAAGTGCGGTGGTGGAGTGGTGATCAACAGAACGACGCTTATGGAAGTGCGGTGGTGGAGTGGTGATCAACAGAACGAAGCTTATGGAAGTGCGGTGGTGGAGTGGTGATCAACAGAACGACGCTTATGGAAGTGCGGTGGTGGAGAGGTGATCAACAGAACGACGCTTATGGAAGTGCGGTGGTGGAGAGGTGATCAACAGAACGACGCTTATGGAAGTGCGGTGGTGGAGAGGTGATCAACAGAACGACGCTTATGGAAGTGCGGTGGTGGAGAGGTGATCAACAGAACGACGCTTATGGAAGTGCGGTGGTGGAGAGGTGATCAACAGAACGACGCTTATGGAAGTGCGGTGGTGGAGAGGTGATCAACAGAACGACGCTTATGGAAGTGCGGTGGTGGAGAGGTGATCAACAGAACGACGCTTATGGAAGTGCGGTGGTGGAGAGGTGATCAACAGAACGACGCTTATGGAAGTGCGGTGGTGGAGAGGTGATCAACAGAACGACGCTTATGGAAGTGCGGTGGTGGAGAGGTGATCAACAGAACGACGCTTATGGAAGTGCGGTGGTGGAGAGGTGATCAACAGAACGACGCTTATGGAAGTGCGGTGGTGGAGTGGTGATCAACAGAACGACGCTTATGGAAGTGCGGTGGTGGAGAGGTTATCAACAGAACAAAGCTGATGGAAGTGCGGTGGTGGAGTGGTTATCAACAGAACAAAGCTGATGGAAGTGCGGTGGTGGAGTGGTTATCAACAGAACAAAGCTGATGGAAGTGCGGTGGTGGAGTGGTTATCAACAGAACAAAGCTGATGGAAGTGCGGTGGTGGAGTGGTTATCAACAGAACAAAGCTGATGGAAGTGCGGTGGTGGAGTGGTTATCAACAGAACAATGCTGATGGAAGTGCGGTGGTGGAGTGGTTATCAACAGAACAAAGCTGATGGAAGTGCGGTGGTGGAGTGGTTATCAACAGAACAAAGCTGATGGAAGTGCGGTGGTGGAGTGGTTATCAACAGAACAAAGCTGATCGAAGTGCGGTGGTGGAGTGGTTATCAACAGAACAAAGCTGATGGAAGTGCGGTGGTGGAGTGGTGATCAACAGAACAAAGCTGATGGAAGTGCGGTGGTGGAGTGGTGATCAACAGAAAAAAACGCTTATGGAAGTGCGGTGGTGGAGAGGTGATCAACAGAAAAAAACGCTTATGGAAGTGCGGTGGTGGAGTGGTTATCAACAGAACAAAGCTGATCGAAGTGCGGTGGTGGAGTGGTTATCAACAGAACAAAGCTGATGGAAGTGCGGTGGTGGAGAGGTTGATCAACAGAACGAAGCTGATGGAAGTGCGGTGGTGGAGTGGTTATCAACAGAACAAAGCTGATCGAAGTGCGGTGGTGGAGTGGTTATCAACAGAACAAAGCTGATGGAAGTGCGGTGGTGGAGTGGTTATCAACAGAACAAAGCTGATCGAAGTGCGGTGGTGGAGTGGTTATCAACAGAACAAAGCTGATGGAAGTGCGGTGGTGGAAACGAGACCGGCAGATTCACGACAGCGGGACAGGCAAACAACGCCGTAAAAAAAAGAAAAAAGAAAAAGTGCATCAACAACACTCGACAGACGTCACACAAATAACAAGAAGCACAGCAACAGAGACTTACATCTCTTACGGTAACTGTCGCCTGGCACGCCAGTAATTTATCAGGTGCATAAAATCCTCCAAATCTACATCATCTCTTAAAAGAGGGAACGTTTCAAAGCGCTGGGTATTCAGTATTTCTGCGTCCGGAGTACCCATCTGCTGGATCGTTAGGACACACATGCATGCACGTGCACGCAGACAAGGACGTGCGCACGCAAGCACGCATTAATCCTCCCCTCTCAAGCATGCACGCACACGCACACACACACACACACACACACAAGAGACACACACAATACCACATGCACTGATATCAAAGTAAAGAAAAAAGTGCAATGCCTGCACGATTTGTCACCACCTCGTTGGTGAAAAAAGGTGTAGGCATTGCTGCACCGTTTTGTCACATTGGTGACAAAAAGTGCCATGGTGACAAAATGTGTCATAGTGACAAAACATGCCGCAACATGGGGTCCTCTCCGTCGTTGCTGTTAAGATAAGCATTGATTGCTTCTGTTTTCTTCTCCAATATCAGTCATATGAATTTATCAAATGTTCTACTGCCTTTTCTGCTGGTCCCTGCCAGCACCCCTGCACTGTGCGGACACAGCAGCCAGCACCCCTGCACTGTGCGGACACAGCAGCCGGCACCCCTGCACTGTGCGGACACAGCAGCCGGCACCCCTGCACTGTGCGGACACAGCAGCCGGCACCCCTGCACTGTGCGGACACAGCAGCCGGCACCCCTGCACTGTGCGGACACAGCAGCCGGCACCCCTGCACTGTGCGGACACAGCAGCCGGCACCCCGCACGTGCGACACAGCAGCCGCACCCCTGCACTGTGCGGACACAGCAGCCAGCACCCCTGCACTGTGCGGACACAGCAGCCAGCACCCCTGCACTGTGCGGACACAGCAGCCAGCACCCCTGCACTGTGCGGACACAGCAGCCGGCACCCCTGCACTGTGCGGACACAGCAGCCAGCACCCCTGCACTGTGCGGACACAGCAGTCAATGAGCCAGCAGGCCAGACAAGTGCCGACATCGGAAGCACGAAGTGATAAAGCATCAAGTGATGCTGTTTGACGTCCTGGGTGCGGAACACAAAAACGCTGTTCAGCTAATCAGCCCAACTACTGGATCGACTACAGCGCGCTGTTCCGTCAATGTCCGTCATTGTTCGGTGCCTGCACAGGCCGGCGGCGGCCAGGGGGAGGGGGGGGGGGCAGTAGGCGGCGATGTGCGTGCGTTTGTGCGGGGGGAGGGGGGGGGGCGTGCGTGCATGCGTGCGGTGTGCGTGTGTGTATGGAATGGGGAGGGGGGTGCGTGCATGCGTGCGGTGTGCGTGTGTGTATGGGATGGGGGGGGGGGGGGGGGCGGCTGCCTGCCTGGTAGCCACAATCAGTAAATGTAAGTCCCTGGTGGCCTGTGGAGTTGGCGGGACGGTTGGTTCAGTGCCAGACCTCAGGCAGGCAGGGCGGGATGCACTTGCTGCACCCTCTGGTCCACAACGCTCCACCCCGGATGGAAACGCCCTGCATGCAAGGTGCAGTCCATCAGCTTCACAGTCACACTGCCGTCTCTAAACGTGAAAAAGTCCAATTAAAATTATTAGCGTCAATTAACTATCTGCGTACCGAGGAAGTGAATATGCCCAGACTGATGACGTGAGTGACGGAAGGCAGGTGAGACAGTTGCTGTAGTCAAGCCACGAGAGGATGCCATAACGAGACGTTGGGTTGCATCTTAAGGCCGAATAAATCTGCGAATGGAACTGACGTGTTTTAGCTCAAATTATATGGCAGTCTGACAGATTTGTACTCATATTACACGTTCCTATATTTAAAGTTTCGAGTCAAGCATGAATCCAAGCATCCTAGCACATTGTGAGAAGGGAATATTGTGTGAGCCGAGTAATGGACTCCTATTAGAAGGTTGCGATGAATCGGAGACGTGTGACAGGTGGTGGTGGACGAATCCAAACTCAATATAAATGTTTAACCATTTATTTCTTGCGAAGAAGACAGCACGCCGTAACCAACAATAAACACAACTGTAGGTCCAGCCGAGCATACATTATTTACACATACATAATATATATATATATATATATATATATATATATATATATATATATATATATATATATATATATATATATATATATATATATATTATATACATATAATGTTTTAGAAATCAAAACACAAAATTATAATATAGTACTAAGTTATTGTTAAACCTGCAACATTACATTGGAGCCTATGAAACAACCACGTAGTACTCTCAATGAAATGTAAAAAATAATAAAAATGCACTAACCACAACAAGCATGAACTGAAGAAACATTGTAAGCCAAAGTTGAACAACCACTAGTGACACCGTTTGACACGCAACGGACACATCACAGAACAACATCCATTAATAACGTCTCGCAATTATTCACATTCAAGCATACTAAGGGACTGAAGGATAGGTGGCACGGAACATCACATCAGAGTATATGAAACAACTACATAAGACTCTCTCAATGAAATGCATACAACTCTAAGTGACATAAGTACTAACACAACAATTAGTAAAACAACACAACATACCATTCTAGAACTTAGTAGTCTGAAACCACTATAAAACTAAGTATCTGTAGTACTGACCACATGAAAGGGGGAAACATCACAAAACAAGTGTTACAAACACAGTATGACGGACCTACCATCATGTCACAGCACAATTCTATCAGTCCACAACTATCACTCATCTTGACTCGGGCACACGCTAGTGATACTTTTATTTGCACACGGGCTGAGGGGAAGGTTGCAGGGAACATTTCATCAGAGTATATGAAACAACTACATAATACTCATAATACACCATGCCAGAGGGAGAGAGAATTTAAAAGACTACCAACATCATACGTGTACACATACACATACAAAACAAACAAGTCATCTAAAAGAAACAGATTACAGACAGACAGGGGCTGGATCAATAATTACAACAGTAACTAAACAGCAAAATGTAATAATGGGGGTTAATCATCATTATATACAGGGTATTCAGCCAATACTAGAGCCTTAATCACTCCTGAGGTGTAAACTTAAAATCATAATAATAACCATAATATGACTAAGGCAATAAGTAAATCTGTCATTAACAATAACTATAACTAAATAAGTGAAACTGTGATGAACATTTATAGACAAATAATAAATCATCATAAGAAATATAATCCAAGTCAGTAAGTGAAACGGTTATGAACATTATAAACAAGTAAAACAAAATCATAATAATAACTATAATATGACTAAGGCAATAAGTAAATCTGTTATTAACAATAACTATAACTAAATAAGGGAAACTGTCATGAACATTTATAGATAAGTAATAAATCATCATAAGAACT
Organism: Alviniconcha marisindica; assembly: GCA_018857735.1. Taxonomy (NCBI): domain Eukaryota; kingdom Metazoa; phylum Mollusca; class Gastropoda; family Provannidae; genus Alviniconcha; species Alviniconcha marisindica. Next base: position 669,892 of record JABMCL010001586.1, on the reverse strand, counting down.
TTATGAACTTTAAAAACTTGTTTATAATGTTCATAACCGTTTCACTTACTGACATGGATTATCCATGTCAGTAAGTGAAACGGTTATGAACATTATAAACAAGTTTTAAAAAAAATCATAATAATAACCATAATGTGACTAAGTCAATAAGTAAAACTATCATGAACAGTTATGAACAAATACTACAAATACAATACTACATATATACAAAACAAGGACTAGATTAACCAGTCAAACCAAAACAAAATGGAATATGGACAGGTCATGAATGCTACACTGCCACTGAGTCAGTCAGCCAGGTGTGAATGTCACCAAAAAAACACCTGTGATTCTAATTGTTTGGCCAGCTTGCATGCTATCTACAGGTATACTGACACTTGCCCTTGGAGAGAACACTTTATGAATGAACAATGGTGCCCACATCCACAATCATCAACAACCAGGCTTGTAAGATGGCACTTGGAGTGACCAATAATACAAATTCACAGTAGTTTATCACTGTAGCAGACAACTTCCACATATGGCAGCTGATAGTCCAGCCACCTCTCTATAAACCATTGCAACTTAGCAATATGTTACACTTTACACATGTCTGTCTTGCATATTACTTTATTAGGAATCTATTGACTAGATGTTTCCTTAAATTGCAAGTAACTTCACATACTAGGCCTAGCCTAGTACCACACATCCTACAGTATTGGACTGAGGTGGACACATCATAGTGTTACTGTAATTCTCCTGCTACTGACCACATCCGAAGTCAAAATGCATCATTCAGTTTGGCCTTACACCATGACATTTTTCATAGCAGCAACGTGACTGAATAAACAAAACAACCTGAACAAGTGGCAATGTGTATCGTACTAATCAACACATACACAATATCATACATCAAAGCATAAACAACACAACAACTGAACAAATGGCAATTCAACTTACTGGCAAGGAGGCGATTTCCTAGAACATATATGGCCGAAACACAGTCATAGACACTGGGGTAAAATCCAAGGAGCGGGTCGGAAATTCCTGGACAGTTTTAAAAGTTATTTTGGGTCACAAATATCGTCACAGTCATTACATGAGGTCTATATGTAGCCAATACAGCCAAAATCTGCAACAAAAGGTAAGTTTTTCCCCATATATTTTTGTCTTTGGTTGTTTCCAGTCGGTGCATGCTGCCCTTTGACATTTGACCTAGTTTCCCAGTAACAACGTGAACGCTTCCTTAGTGCCGATGTTGGCAAGGCAATCGTACTCACGACTCAACGTTCTCAGATTTCGTTCGCCATTTGCAATCTGTGACGCCGACTCGATACAATCAAAGACAACAATATATTTTTGAAAACTCACTTTTTGTTGCGGATTTTGGCTGTGATGGGTAGATATGCACCTCATTTAATGACTGTGACGATATTTGTGACCCAAAATAACTTCTAAAACGGTCCAGGAATTTCCGACCGTCTCCGACACTGGCCGATGAAACACCAAATCAAGATGGCCACCACCGACTGCACTCACCTCTTATCTATATCAGCGGGGCGGACCGCAAGGACAGCACTGTCCAGCGAAATCTGTGCAGGCTGCCCGAGGCACTTCAAACTACTATCTTGTGTTTCTTCTAACTTTTGATCGGGCCCTAATTCAAAAAGTACTAAACACATTTTAACACGGTTTAAAATACCAAAAACTGCGGACCATTATCTTTTTATCTATCAGAAATTATCATTGTTATCTAGTCTATCAAATGAAGCTAAAATAAGATTCACTCCGAGAGCCCAGCCGTGGAACCGCATTCGCAGCAATTAACCTCAAATTAATTAAGTACAACACGACCTATACCCCTAAACACTATTATAGATTTAAAACTAGGGCCCTAAAATACACCAAACATTCACTATATACGCAGTCCTCCTACTTATCTACCTAAAAATCAACAAATAAGCCTGGATAACAAACACAAACACCAAATTCGGCGCCAGACTCAAAGTTCTGCAACCGATTATGTCTGCAAATCCCAAATCCATATAATCTAAGCCCAGTTCCTACTCCTATGAAATATTTTGAATGAAGTGTACATCATAAATACTAGCTGTAAATATATAAAATTATAATAAATACGTAATTTCTGAAGTTTTACAAACTTATAAATAAATACGACATTGCGGCTGTAAAGCCGGCAATCAAAAAACAAAATGGCCGCCAAATTGTCTGTTGCTATCATTTAGCCCACAAGCAAGGAATCACGATGGTGTTACCAGTAGTTATAAATAAAATTGGAAAAAAATAGACAAAACTAGCAGACTGTCACAGACAGAATAGAGAAGAGCTTGTGTTTTGTCGTCGCTCACTTTGGGTTGACTGGCTGCGGTATGTGCGGAAAGCTGGTGGTTTACAGAGTAATCAATAAAGAAAGAAGGTCAAGCAGGGAGGCTGCGGCTAATTACATACACTTGACTGACGGCTTGCTGACACATACCCAGTATCACACAATGTCGCTGCCATCAGGCCACTGAAACCCATGTGCCTTTCGTCCTGCTTGTATCCAGCAAGTAGGGTATATCACACAATGCAGCGAAATGTGAACTCTCTCTGTCTCTCCCCTCTCTCTCTCTCTCTCTCTCTCTCTCCTCCTCTCCTCCTCTCTCTCTCTCTCTCTCTCTCTCTCTCAGTGTGCGTCCATGTATCTCTGCGGTTGCGCGCGTGATTAGGTGAGTGGGTGGGGAGAGGCTGGAAACGGGGTGTGCGTCTCGTGCCCGCTCCATCCTACTTGCTCCAGAAAAAACACCATCCAATAACAGGCGGCAAAGACGTGGCGTTCTTCCTCATCACAGTGGGACCAAGTTCTCCACCGTGCCAAGGCAGCCAATAAACTATAATTAATTGGCAGAAAAACAACACTCACTTCGAGAGCTCTATTCGCGGCGCGTCCCCGTGTTCAACTCGATGTTGGCTGAAATTGTTGCCAATAGAAAAATGAGATTTTTCATTGTTTTTTATATCTGGGTGTCGTGCTTCGGTTTAATGAGAGACCACGTCCGTTTTCCTGACGTTTAGTTTACACAATAAAGAAGACAGGTGGATGGGCAGAAGGCTGACAGCTAGATAGATAGACAGACAGATGGATAGGTTGATAGACAGACAAATAGGTAGATAGACAATTCGTTCATAATCTTCAAACAGAGAGAGAAAGAGAAAGAAAAAATCAGAGAAGGAGACAAGTGAAAACAGAAAAAGAACAAGAGGTGCAAGAGGAAGAAGAAAAGAGAAAGATGGGGAGACTGAAGAGAAAACAGAAAAAGAACAAGAGGTGCAAGAAGAAGAGAAGAAGGAAGAGAAACAGCAACAAAAGAAGGGGCAGAATAAGAAAAGAAGAAAGCGAGACATTGGGACCGATGTTTATTGGCATGACTCTGTGTGTGTGTGAGTGTGGAATTTGTTTGTCTTTTGTTTGTTTTTTGTTTTTGCGGATAAGTCATGCAGCTGCTTTTTGAACTTTGTGCAGCCTGTCGATAAGGTGCTGGGGATATATTGCGCAGTCTGTCGATAAGGTGCTGGGGATATATTGCGCAGTCTGTCGATAAGGTGTTGGGGATATATTGCGCTGTCTGTCGATAAGGTGCTGGGGATATATTGCGCAGTCTGTCGATAATGTGCTGGGGATATATTGCGCAGTCTGTCGATAAGGTGTTGGGGATATATTGCGCAGTCTGTCGATAAGGTGTTGGGGACAGGCGGCAAGTGGACCGTAGCAGCAGTCCAGCAGGGGCAGGATGAAAGCACAGACCAGAGCTGGAGTTGCTGAGGAGTTAGCCAATTTCGCGTGGAACTAGTCTGCCTGGGCTGACTGTATGCTGATCAGCCAGTGTTCAGTGCATGCTGAGTCATGTACAGTCAAACATGAAACCGGTTTTTCAGAGAAGAAACCAAATATACTTCAGAATATCAGTTGAAGACGGAAGCTTAACTGGTGATCTGTGTGACGTCACGAGCATTGATTTTGTTTGACCCACGTTTAACTAACGTTTTTGTGTCATCCACGGGTTTGCCATAGAATTTGCCTTATTTTTTCCACGAGTTAACGTTTGCCATAGAGTTTGCCTTATTTCTTCCACGAGTTAGCCTTTGCCATATAGTTTGCCTTATTTCTTCGAAGAGGTAACATGTGCCATACAGTTTGCAGTATTTCTTCCACTAGTTAATGATTGCCATAGAGTTTGCATTATTTCTTCCTCGAGTTAACCTTTGCCAGAGAATTTGCATTATTTTATTAGATGTTTGGATTTGATGGTGTGGCTTCACTGTATAACTGATTGTTTTCAGCAATGCATGATGTTGAACAGATATTTTAAGTTCAGACCGAGATTTGCATACAGGACAAAGAACGGGCCCCGACACTGATCCCCGGCTATTGCCCAAACGGCGAGATGCTTCATCTGATCTGATCACACTATCAGCTGTAACTATCTGATCACACTGTCAGCTGTAACTATCTGATCACACTATCAGCTGTAACTATCTGATCACACTATCAGCTGTAACTATCTGACACACTATCAGCTGTAATTATCTGCATCACACTATCAGCTGTAACTATATCACACTATCAGCTGTAACTATATCACACTATCAGCTGTAACTATATCACACTATCAGCTGTAATTATCTGATCACACTATCAGCTGTAACTATATCACACTATCAGCTGTAATATATCACACTATCAGCTGTAACTATATCACACTATCAGCTGTAACTACTGATCACACTATCAGCTGTAACTATCTGATCACACTATCAGCTGTAACTATATCACACTATCAGCTGTAACTATCTGATCACACTATCAGCTGTAACTATCTGATCACACTATCAGCTGTAACTATCTGATCACACTATCAGCTGTAACTATCTGATCACACTATCAGCTGTAACTATCTGATCACACTATCAGCTGTAACTATATCACACTATCAGCTGTAACTATCTGATCACACTATCAGCTGTAACTATCTGATCACACTATCAGCTGTAATTATATCACACTATCAGCTGTAATTACCTGCTCACACTATCAGCTGTAACTATCTGCTCACACTATCAGCTGTAACTATCTGATCACACTATCAGCTGTAACTATATCACACTATCAGCTGTAATTATCTGATCACACTATCAGCTGTAATTATCTGATCACACTATCAGCTGTAACTATATCACACTATCAGCTGTAACTATATCACACTATCAGCTGTAACTATATCACACTATCAGCTGTAACTATCTGATCACACTATCAGCTGTAATTATCTGATCACACTATCAGCTGTAACTATATCACACTATCAGCTGTAACTATATCACACCATCAGCTGTAACTATATCACACTATCAGCTGTAACTATCTGATCACACTATCAGCTGTAACTATATCACACTATCAGCTGTAACTATCTGATCACACTATCAGCTGTAACTATATCACACTATCAGCTGTAACTATCTGATCACACTATCAGCTGTAATTATCTGATCACACTATCAGCTGTAATTATCTGATCACACTATCAGCTGTAACTATATCACACTATCAGCTGTAACTATCTGATCACACTATCAGCTGTAACTATATCACACTATCAGCTGTAACTATATCACACTATCAGCTGTAACTATCTGATCACACTATCAGCTGTAACTATCTGATCACACTATCAGCTGTAACTATCTGATCACACTATCAGCTGTAACTATATCACACTATCAGCTGTAACTATCTGATCACACTATCAGCTGTAACTATCTGATCACACTATCAGCTGTAACTATCTGATCACACTATCAGCTGTAACTATCTGATCACACTATCAGCTGTAACTATCTGATCACACTATCAGCTGTAACTATCTGATCACACTATCAGCTGTAACTATCTATCACACTATCAGCTGTAACTATCTGATCACACTATCAGCTGTAACTATCTGATCACACTATCAGCTGTAACTATCTGATCACACTATCAGCTGTAATTATCTGATCACACTATCAGCTGTAACTATCTGATCACACTATCAGCTGTAACTATCTGATCACACTATCAGCTGTAACTATCTGATCACACTATCAGCTGTAATATCTGATCACACTATCAGCTGTAATATATCACACTATCAGCTGTAACTATCTGATCACACTATCAGCTGTAACTATCTGATCACACTATCAGCTGTAATCTATCTGATCACACTATCAGCTGTAATACTATCACACTTCAGTGTAATATCACACTATCAGCTGTAACTATCTGATCACACTATCAGCTGTAATTATCTGATCACACTATCAGCTGTAATTATCTGATCACACTATCAGCTGTAACTATATCACACTATCAGCTGTAACTATATCACACTATCAGCTGTAATTATCTGATCACACTATCAGCTGTAACTATATCACACTATCAGCTGTAAATATCTGATCATACTATCAGCTGTAACTATATCACACTATCAGCTGTAACTATCTGATCACACTATCAGCTGTAACTATATCACACTATCAGCTGTAAATATCTGATCATACTATCAGCTGTAACTATATCACACTATCAGCTGTAACTATCTGATCACACTATCAGCTGTAACTATATCATACTATCAGCTGTAACTATCTGATCACACTATCAGCTGTAACTTTCTGATCACACTATCAGCTGTAAGTATCTGATCACACTATCAGCTGTAACTATATCATACTATCAGCTGTAACTATCTGATCACACTATCAGCTGTAACTATCTGATCACACTATCAGCTGTAAGTATCTGATCACACTATCAGCTGTAATATCTGATCACACTATCAGCTGTAATTATCGATCACACTATCAGCTGTAACTATATCACACTATCAGCTGTAACTATCTGATCACACTATCAGCTGTAACTATATCACACTATCAGCTGTAACTATATCACACTATCAGCTGTAACTATATCACACTATCAGCTGTAACTATATCACACTATTAGCTGTAACTATCTGATCACACTATCAGCTGGAAGTATCTGATCACACTATCAGCTGTAATTATCTGAGACTATTAGCAGTAAGTATCTGAGACTATTATCTGTAAGTATCTGATACTATTAGCTGTAACTGTCTGAGACTATTAGCTGTAGCTATGTGAGTTATGTGCGAAAGGTAGGAGCTACACCAAGGCAAAGCAGAATGTGCGATGCCAAACCTATGCTCGAGTCGGTGGAAACGGTTTATGGTCTAAGGTATCGATCTGAGCAGACAGATTGAATAGTATTGAGTAAGGCAGTCAGGCGGTCACTCCCTACTGTAAGGAGAGTACTGTCTGCACTGTGGTGAGGCCCATGTTCTGACGGGACAGGGCTGAAGAGATTGCTTGAAGTGAGGTGATCATTTGGTTGAGGGAGAATCATTCTTTCAGTGATATTTGATGAGAATGCCATATTTGACACAGGGTAGTAGTATTTTAAAGTCATTTGGGTAAGTAAATATTGCTTTTTATCTTTTTTATCAGAGGCTTCACGAGGGCAGTGTTGAAGTTAAATGGGAAAATGCCAAAAGCAAGGGAATCTTTGATAACTGAAGTGATATATATTAACATCAATCATTATAAACATCATCATTATTATTATTAATATTATTGTCGTCATAAGCATCATCATCATCATTATTGTCACTCCTTTTATTATCTCGATTCATACCTTTGTCCTCAATATATTAAACATCCAGCATTACTCTGAATTACATGTACGACTTATTCAGCCCAGTCACGCGAAAGTAGCTCACGCCACAGCAAAGTTCAAAGTTCATCCAATCACAAATAAACAAAACACAGCTTCTCTGTCCATGACATACATGACTTCTCTTAGGAAGAGAATTGACAATGTACGTATCACCGAGATTTGAGTGACAAACGGCTGTTAGCCAATCAGCACTGGCAGACGAGACACACCTCTAGTTTGATGGCCATTTTATCCGACATTGCAGAATTATTTCCTTTCTGTGAACTCTAGCTCACCGAAGAGACCGGGTTTGTCCTGCATGAGCCAGAGAGAAAAGAAGGTTTGGTAAACCTTTCAAATACGGCTGTCGGACTTTAGGTCACTGGGTGGAGCATTCCGTCTCCTGGGGACACGTGACCGGAAAGGAGCGGAAAGCCGTAAATAACTGTTTTGTCCTGACCCACACCTAACAAAGATCACTGTTGTTCCTGTCCTGACCCACACCTAACAAAGATCACTGTTGTTCCTGTCCTGACCCACACCTAACAAAGATCACTGTTGTTCCTGTCCTGACCCACACCTAACAAAGATCACTATTCTGTCCTGACCCAGATCACTGTTCTGTCCTGACCCAGACTTAACAAAGACCACTGTTCTGTCCTGACCCAGACTTTACAAAGACCACTGTCTGTCCTATCAGAAAGACAGACAGCTCTGGACTCACGGCGGAGGAGACCTGGATTTCTGCGTGCGCGATATCCCGGCAGGGGCAGCGTACAGGAAGACCTGATGTCCAAATGATGGGTGCCGCTGGCCGAAATTACCCACAATGCCTGCTGGCGCTCGTACATCCAGCAGCAGGCCGGAAGAAGCAGCGTCGAGCGCAGACGAGTTATCTCTCGTTCAGAATGTTTGCGTTCACGTCAAGAATAGCTAAATACTGGCACTTTGGCCAATCTCAGTCTAGACAGTGTACCCTAGGTGGAATGAAGACACTATGCGAAATAAAACAGTTCGTCTATTGAATAGTTCTTTATTTCTTGTCTGAACTGACCATTTTATTTCCACTTCTTTGTCTTCGTGCGAGTTTTTGAGTTTTGGTACATTTCAGGAATCATAAGTCATTATTAGTAATAATTTGGTATGTTATTGGTGTTGATAGTGCAGTAGTTACGGGTTGGATTTTAACCTCCTGTCAGCCGCAGTCGATCACTTCAGTGCGATCAAAATCCGCCATAAGCAAATACATGTTTCAAAACTCTTCTGATATGTAAAACTATATCCAAGTAAAATCGAAAAAGTCAATCCAAACACAAATATAAAACAAAGCAAACATAAGTAAGCAACAAGCACAAATTAATGCGCAAAGAATCGGTCCATTTGCTAAACAAAATCAGGGGGACAGCCTATGAGGTTAGGACATGCTGGTATCGTCGACTCTTCCGTCTGATCCATGAATACCAGATGTAGGACAACGTTTCTAAGGAACAGGCAACAAGCACTTTTAACAAATCAAACTATTATATCAATCCATAACTCGGATACCACTGTGCATGTTGCACATGCCACATACCAGCTATCATCTCCTAGCCGCTCAACACGAGCCATACAAAAAGGATCTAGGGAAGCGGGGCGGGGGGGCGGGGAGGGGGGGGGGGCGGTTATAAGAAAATGGAAGACCATTAGCAGAAGAAAGGACAGCCACACAGAGGGCAGCACCAGGCAGAACAGCAAGAGAGGAAATCCAGCGGGGAGGCGGCGGGGCGTCAACTGCAACCCCAACACTTCAAGAGGGGCCGGGCGTTAGACATTCCCGGCTTCCGACAGTTACAGTCATGCTTTTGCTGCCAAGGCTAATGGCGCTAAAGACATCACCAGCTATGTCCACACACACACACACACACACACACACACACACACACACACACACACACACACACACACACACACACACACACACACAACACACATGTCACCACACACACCACACACCACCACCACCACCAACACCACACACACTTAATAGCTAGACAGACGAAACAACAGACGGAGAGACACAGATAGATAGACAGACAGACAACATATAGATAATAGACACGATAGATAGACAGATAGAAGCAACAACATAGAATAATAGAAAAAAGCACAATAGATAGATAGACATACATACAATACTCAGTGATGACACACAGCTGCAGAAATCGTCTCACTCTCAGTGACCAAAAAACTCAATGCATGCACAGACACATAAAATATGATGAACGAAAATCAGCTAAACTTAACGACGACAAAACAGAAGCTTACTCATTCCTGTCTCTTTCGTCTCTCCCTTGAAAACCTTCCTAACCTTCACGTTTCCCTCCCTGATTCGATTACTCATGGCTGTCACAACATCCCCTTCTCTGATTCTGCCAGGAACCTTGGATTCATTCTCGACTCAAACCTGTCCATGATGAAGCACGTCAAAACAAGTCTGCCAGACTGCTTATTTCCAGCTTAAACGCATTGGTACAATCCGCGGGCTTCCTACTGAAGACGCAGCCAAGACTCTTGTTACTTCCTATATCCTCTCACGGCTTGACTACTTCAACTGTCTCCTCATGGGTACACCTAATTCTGTCATCCACCCTCTCCAGAAAGTTCAGCTCTTTTTGGCACCTCGACACCAACACTCAACACCTTTCCTGAAAGAAAAGAAAAACTGCACTGGCTCCCCATTTCAGAACGTATTACGTATAAAGTCGCTTGTATGTGTTTCAATACTATATACGGTTCTGGTCCTAAGAGAGAGAGAGAGGGAGGTAGACAGACAGACAGACAGACAGGCAGGCAGGCAGGCAGACAGACAGACAGACAGAGACAGAGACAGAGACAGGTAGTTAACTAACCCCAGCGGCATACACTCGAGGGAGGTAGACAGACAGACAGACAGACAGACAGGCAGGCAGACAGACAGACAGACAGACAGACAGACAGACAGAGACAGAGACAGGTAGTTAACTAACCCCAGCGGCATACACTCGCGGCCCGCTGTCTCCCCTTTATGCTTACATCCCACCCCTACACATCCCTCCACTACACATCCCACCCCTACACACCCCACCCCTACACATCCCACCCCTACACACCCCACCCCTACACATCCCACCCCTACACATCCCACCCCTACACATCCCACCCCTACACATCCCACCCCTACACATCCCATCCCTACACATCCCACCACTACACATCCCACCCCTACACATCCCATCCCTACACATCCCACCCCTACACATCCCACCCCTACACATCCCATCCCTACACATCCCACCACTACACATCCCATCCCTACACATCCCACCCCTACACACCCCATCCCTACACATCCCACCTCTACACATCCTACCCCTACACATCCCTCCACTACACATCCCACCACTACACATCCCACCCCTACACATCCCACCCCTACACATCCCATCCCTACACATCCCACCCCTACACACCCCACCCCTACACATCCCACCCCTACACATCCCACCCCTACACACCACACCCCTAAGCATCCCACCCCTACACACCCCACCCCTACACATCCCACCCCTACACATCCCACCCCTACATCCCACCCTCCCCCCACCACTACACATCCCACCCCTACACACGCCACTCTCCTACACATCCCACCCCTACACATCCTACCCCTACACACCCCACCCCTACACATCGCACTAAGCACCTTCCTTGCGCAATGACCTTGTCACTTGGCAACAGCAAAGTTGGGTAGTATAATTGCAATGCATTGTATTGCATTGTTTTTTTATTGCAATGCATTGTATTGTATTGCAATGAATTGCATAGTATTGCATTGTACTGTATTGCGTTGTATTGCATTGCATAGTATTGCATTGCCTTGTACTGCAGTATAGTATTGTATAGTAGTAGTATTGTAGTCTTTGTGGGGTACACGGCTGGTCGTTTGGTCGGTCAACGTGAGGCGACAAAAGCAGGTGGCATCTGTCAGCACTACGGACCACAGAACGAGTGCGGCAAACATCCAAAGGTACCTTGAGAACGCTGATCAACCCGCCACTGGTCGGTTCGGCACCACTGACCGCCGGTTGGACCGGGCCGTGTTACTGTAGGTAGACATGGTGCTTAGCGTTATCACAGAGTGTTACTGTAGGCAGACATGGTGCTTAGCGTTATCACAGAGTGTTACTGTAGGTAGACATGGTGCTTAGCGTTATCACAGAGTGTTACTGTAGGTAGACATGGTGCTTAGCGTTATCACAAAGTGTTACTGTAGGTAGACATGGTGCTTAGCGTTATCACAGAGTGTTACTGTAGGTAGACATGATGCTTAGCGTTATCACAGAGTGTTACTGTAGGTAAACATAGCGCTTAACGTCCACACAAAGTCTCACTCAATGTAAACATAGTACTTAACGTCCACACAAAGTCTTACTCAATGTAAACATGGTACTTAACGTCCACACAGTGTCTTACTCTAGATAAACATGGTGCTTAACGTCCACACAAAGTGTTACTGTAGGTAAACGTGGTGCTTAACGTCCACACAAAGTGTTACTCTAGATAAACATGGTGCTTAACGTCCACACAAAGTGTTACTCTAGATAAACATGGTGCTTAACGTCCACACAAAGTGTTACTCTAGATAAACATGGTGCTTAACGTCCACACAAAGTGTTACTGTAGATAAATATGATACTTAACGTCCACACAAAGTGTTATTGTAGGTAAACATGGTACTTAACGTCCACACAAAGTGTTACTGTAGGTAAACATGGTACTTAACGTCCACACAAAGTGTTACTGTAGGTAAACGTGGTGCTTAACGTCCACACACATCTTCACACTCTTGAAGCTGCTGCAGTCTTTTAACCCCCAGGAGTTCAGATCGATGTTCCAGCGAGGGATTACAATGACTGAACTGCAGAAGCAGCTCCGCTAAGACTGGTCAAATGATGTACACGATGCTTCCTCGGGTAGTCTGCTGTGACTGCAATTGTCCGAACGGCAGCGAAGGGCTGCCATGATTTACGGTACGTGTACGGCCCGTATTTGAATACAGCGCCTGTTTTGTGTTTCCCTCTTGGCGCCCGCTCGTCTGGGCAGATTGTGATTTGACATCGTCTGTCTTGTGTGGAGGTTGCTGGGCCCCTGGTCCGCGTGGTCCTCCCAGGGTTTGGTGAGCCAGCCACGGAGCTGAGGCTGGGCTTGCAGTGAGCCAGCGGCCAGCAAGGGCTGTCCTCCAGCTTTCAGTGAAAACAAATACAGCAAGATTGGAATGGTGTTTGCCGTTTCTTTGCTGTATGTAGGTGTGTGAGTGTGCGTGCGTGCGTGCGTGCCCCCGCGCGCGTGTGTGTGTGTGTGTGTGTGTGTGTGTGTGTGTGTGTGTGTGTGTGTGTGTGTGTGTGTGTGTGTGTGTGTGTTGGTTTATGCGGACAAATGTTCATGCCCTTTGGGCATTTGTCCTCAAAACGTGCCATGTGACCCCCGGAACCAAGCCAGGGTCCGAGACAGAGTCAGGAACCGCTTCGGCTGTCTCCCTGCGACAACCGTGTGGACAGGAAGATCAGCTGGTGGCCAGCTCCTCCTTGGTTTGGCGGTCCACTGTGGACGACTGGTAATTCTCGGGTCCGTCTGCACCGAGCGTTGGCACACGTGACAAGGGCTGATGGAGGTCCACCGGCACCGCAGGGAAGCGTCTAAAGACTGAATGAAGGGTCAAGGTCACCACCGTGCACGACAGCAAGGGAGAGCAGCCTAGAGGAAGAAAACAGAACTGGAGTAGAAGACTGAGAAGAAAGAGAAAAGAAGAAGGATGTGAAGACTGGGAAACAGAGGAACATGAACACGGTGAGCGTGAAGCACAACAAATTAAGAGTGGGCGGGGATGGGGGGGGGGGTAGACATAAGTGGTGATGGGGGGGAGGAGATGTAATAAACGTCTGTCCACCGGACTAGTCACACTCTTCAACCAGCATCTCCTGTACCACTCCCTGACCCACCCCCTGACCCACCCCTTCCCCCACCCCCACCCCTATCCCACCCCTGACCAGCCCCCGCCATTCCCTTCACGGCAAGAACTGGATGCAGGATTGGCCGAGGGAAGATTAACAGTCCTCCCACGCGCACGCTAATCTGTTTGTCTGGCAACGGTTCTGGCACCGGACAGTCTATCCGTTCCACGTCGCTAGCTGTCCATTGGTCAGTGGGGGCAGAGCCAGGGCGCGCTCAGTAACCATTTGTCTATGTAGGGCACAGGCTAGTGAGGCACTCGAGGGGAGGGGGAGGGGGGGGGGGGGCTCTTATTGTTCTCCTTGTTCCTTTTTGTCGACGTCGTCTTCTTTTTCTTCTTCTTCTTCTTCTTCTTCTTCTTCTTCTTCTTCTTCTTCTTCTTCTTCTATTTTTGGGGTAATGCTCATATGGGATGATGGCGGTTGGTGTTGGGCGGTTGGTTGACGTGTTGGTGTTGGGGCTGTTGATTGGTTGGTTGGTTGTTTGGCTTGCTGGTTGGTGTTGGGGCGGTTGTTGGTTGGCTGGTTGATTGGTTGGTTGGTTGGATAGTTTTGGAGCGGCTGGTTGACTGGTTGGTGATGGCGCGGTTGATTGGTTGGTTGAATGGTTTGCTTGTTTGGGATTTACCGTTTGTTGCTTTGTTTTGTTTTTCATGTTTCATACATGCAGATCTGCTGGTGGTTGTAGTTTGTCATGTAACTGTCTATCAGTAACGTTTGAGGCAAATTTGTTGTTGTTGTTGCGGTTGTAATATAACTTTGTCCTCTTATGTTTGGCTTGAATGTGTCAGTGCATTTGACACCACCACGCATTCCTTGTATAAAACCTTGATACTCGGCAATAACTTTGTATTGTATTGTACTGTATTGTATTGTATTGTACTGTATTGTACTGTATTGTATTGTACTGTATTGTATTGTACTGTATTGTATTGTATTGTACTGTGTTGTATTGTATTGTACTGTATTGTACTGTATTGTATTGTATTGTACTGTATTGTATTGTATTGTACTGTATTGTATGTATTGTATTGTACTGTATGTATGTATTGTACTGTATTGTACTGTATTGTATTGTACTGTATTGTATGTATTGTATTGTACTGTATTGTATTGTACTGTATTGTACTGTATTGTACTGTATTGTACTGTATGTATTGTATTGTACTGTATTGTATTGTACTGTATTGTACTGTATTGTATGTATTGACTGTATTGTATTGTACTGTATTGTACTGTATTGTATTGTACTGTATTGTATTGTACTGTATTGTATTGTACTGTATTGTATGACTGTATTGTATTGTATTGTATTGTACTGTATTGTATTGTATTGTATTGTACTGTATTGTATTGTACTGTATTGTATTGTACTGTATTGTATTGTATTGTATTGTACTGTATTGTACTGTATTGTATTGTACTGTATTGTACTTGTATTGTATTGTACTGTATTGTATTGTACTGTATTGTACTGTATTGTGTATTGTATGTACTGTATTGTACTGTATTGTATTGTATTTGTATTGTATTGTATTGTATTGTACTGTATTGTATTGTACTGTATGTATTGACTGTATTGTATTGTACTGTATTGTACTGTACTGTATTGTACTGTATTGTATTGTACTGTATTGTACTGTATTGTATTGTATTGTACTGTATTGTATTGTACTGTATTGTACTGTGTTGTATTGTACTGTATTGGCTGGATGGCGTACAGAGGAAAAGCAGCAGCGTTCACAGGGTCGTGCGCGGTGCGCAGTTTTCGGACCACTCCCCCCCCCCCCCCCCCCCTCGTTGATGGGTCACATGCGTTGTTCCCTCGGCTCTTCTCTTCTCTTCTCGCTTTGAGGTGCACATCAGCCGGGTAGTTAACATCAAAACAAACAAACACAGACACAAACAAACAAATACAGACACAAACAAAGGAAACGTTTTAAAACAAAACAAAGATAGCCACAAGCAAAAAAGGTTCAGTTCAGTTCAGTTCAGTTCAAGATGGTATCTATGCGCTCGGAAAAACCCATATGCGCTCCATCTCGTCTCTCAGAAGTTTCCCCAATGTTCCAATGTTCGTCTGATTGATGATGGCCCTCTCTCGTCCTTTCAGGGAAGATCGTCCAGCGCTTCCGCTTTCAACGCTTCTCTCCTCCAGGCGATGAATGGTGTGATGTCCTTGGCTTTGTACCCGCAGGTAGTGAGTGTCTCAAGCTCCTCAACACGTTCCGAGAAGCAAGCCACTTGCTTTGCCCGCCAGTCCATGTGCTCGGTCATTTCCCATCACTCCGGCATGTCCAAGGCAGTACACCAACTGGAGTCTTCGAAGGTGGATTTCGACCATTGACACATTCATTCTGGGCTTCCCATTCCACTTTTCACGTTTTGTAGCAAACTCATTGAATCTGTGAGGAGGATGGCACGTGTGATCCGATTGTCACCTCTTGACAACCTCTGCTTCCACCTCCTGGCTTCCGCACCCTCTCCATTGTCAAGGTAAGGTGAAGGTTGAGGACCACAGGACTGCACTGGTCTGTCTTCATTGGATGGTATCCGCGGAGCAGGCAGGGCACCTTACTTGTTCAGTCAAGCCCCCACGCCTGACTTGTGTGCTCTTAGTTCTTTGGTGACTGAGCCATCAGCTGTACAGAAGACTAATGCGGTCTTGCGGTAGATGTTGCTGTCTTCCTTGAAATGAAGAAGCTGATTCCTGACTATCCGTTTTTTTTTGTTGTCCTTGCCTAGGGGCCCGATTGTCCGAGACTGAGGTGCGTGGTTCTCTTTTCCGCAAGGTTTTCCTGGCCGGAATGTCCCCCTGTCTCATAGAGACTCTGGAATCGTTTTGGGTAACATTTCCCATTGTCCCCAAACTCCTGGTTTGACTTGGAGCTCTGTCAGTTGGCATAGCTTGCAGTACTGGCGTCCTCTGTTTTTTGACCTCATCCAAGAGTGCCAAAGCAAACAAACAGGAAACATTTTGAAAGAAAACAGATCCCGACACAAACAAACAAAAAGTAAACCAAAAAAAATCACCGATGACTGAAATGCTGCTTATAAGGACTCGTTGTTAAAAGAATGCAAACCAATAAAGACACAAACAAACATTTTAAAAGAATACAAACATTAAATTTAAAACGCTTTAAATTACTATCTAGCCAGTCCACGCATCAGTACACTCATCGTGGTCTTTTTCCATTGTTTGTTGTCTGCTTTGGAACACGGAACTCTCAACACAACAGACCCGAGGCCAAATAAAGGCGTACACCGGGACGACTGTTTCTACGTGTTGACTGGTTGGGGGTGATTGGCGTGGCGGGTCGTTGGGTGGGTACGTTGTGTTTGTTTAGTTGTTTAACTGGCTGGATTCTACTCAAGAAGATAACAGTTTTGTGGGGGTGTGTGAACACCATTCATGAGAAAAAACAGTTTCTTTCAAATCACTAACTCAAAATGGCATATGGAAAGACTACAGATATTTAATGAATATTTAAAGGAACCGGCCATATCACAATACGTTTCGCCTAAGATAGCGCAGATAGCAATGAACGTGTCTCGTGACGTGCTTTGTCTCTTGATTTAACATTCAGTTTGTCAACTTCGTTTCCTTCATCAAGACTGAGTAGCGCGCCTGTATACCCACAACAACAATAGCAAGAGCTGTATCTCTTCCATGTTGCACGCGCTACCTGCTTATACTGCGCACGGCGGTTCCATGCTCAGGTCCGAATAATAATCCTCATCACAATAGCAATAAGGAAAATAATAATCATCATCACAATAGCAATAAGGAAAATTATAATTCTGCCATCTTTCGGCAACGAAAGGTCAAGAACAATGAGGGCGTGACTATGCACCTGTGTGGACCTTTTTCACCTGCCGGTAAGAAGCAGTAAACAAAGTGACTTGGTGAACAAGCACCTTTTTTGTCCACTGCTTCCAGCTGTCTGTTATGGTCAGTACAGAACATAATAATCATCAATTATTTATGGCGCCCCATCTCGTAAGAGCACGGAGCGCTTATAAAGACATAAGTATACACTCATTTCAGTACACACACACACACACACACACACACACACACACACACACACACACCACACACACACACACACACACACACACACACACATGATTGGAGTTGTTGGTTTATCTGTACAGAACAGTGAGTGGAATTGTCGGTATATCAGTACAGAAAATAGGTCGTTTCTCTCCATTGGCCGCCCATTGATTCACGAATACCGTACAAACTCGATTCTCTGTACTACACCTGCCTCAACTCTACCACTCCTGTCTACTTGACTGAACTGAAATTTTACCAGCCAACTCGCCAGTTACGCTCTTCTTCTGATACTTCCATTCTCTGTCCTCCCTCTGTGTGCACGCACTCGCTTGGTCAGAGATCTTGTTCTTATGCTGCACCGTCTGTCTGGAACAGTCTCCCTCGCAAAGTTAGGTCGTCAGACACAATCGCATCCTCTCTCTCATTGCGCGGAAGTTTGTTTTGACTGTGCTTTGCTTCTTTGCTTTGTAATGGGCTATTTGCTTCAATTTGGAGAAGTAGCAGATAAAAGAGTAAATTATTATTATATCAGTACAGAACAAAGACTGGAGTTGGTGGTATATATCAGTACAGAACAATGACGAGTTATCGGTATATCAGTACAGAACAATGACTGGAGTTGGTGGTATATCAGTAGAGAACAAAGACTGGAGTTGGTGGTATATATCAGTACAGAACAAGGACTGGAGTAGGAGTTGCAGAATTTGCCTTCAGAGTTCTCCGCCGAAAGTGGACTGTCGAGATCGTAGAACGCGTCGTTGTTCCATCATCTTCCATCTTTGATTCAGTTCTTCCATCCTGCTGTGTGTGCGTCGTCTGAAACACCACATGATTCACTGACGTTTAGACATAAACCTCGACCGTCGAAAACACCACAGGATTCACTGACGTTTATAGATAAACCTCGACTGTCTGAAACATCACAGGATTCACTGACATTTAGAGATAAACCTCGACAGTCTGAAACACCACCGGATTCACTGACGTTTAGAGATAAACCGCGACTGTCAGAAACCTCACAGGATTCACTGACGTTTAGAGATAAACCTCGACTGTCTGAAACATCACAGGATTCACTGACGTTTAGAGATAAACCTCGACTGTCTGAAACACCACCGGATTCACTGACGTTTAGAGATAAACCTCGACTGTCTGAAACACCACCGGATTCACTGACGTTTAGAGATAAACCTCGACTGTCTGAAACACCACCGGATTCGCTGACTTTTAGAGATAAACCTCGAAAGTCTGAAACACCACCGGATTCGCTGACGTTTAGAGATAAACCTCGACTGTCTGAAACACCACCGGATTCATTGACGTTTAGAGATAAACCTCGACTGTCTGAAACACCACCGGATTCACTGACGTTTAGAGATAAACCTCTACTGTCTGAAACACCACCGGATTCACTGACGTTTAGAGATAAACCTCGACTGTTTAAAACATCTCAGGATTCATTGACGTTTAGAGATGAACCTCGACTGTCTGAAACACCACAGGATTCACTGACGTTTAGAGATAAACCTCAAAAGTCTGAAACACCACCGGATTCGCTGACGTTTAGAGATAAACCTCGACTGTCTGAAACACCATAGTAAGACTAACGACTGAAATGCAGTAAGACCACGAGTGTGTGAAAAGAAGAGAGGGCTGAGTACAGTGTCTGCCCAGACCACCACAGTGCGCAGTCCTGAGGCTACATAATTGTGACTGAATTCTGCCCACAAACAATAATCAAAGTCTTCAATTATAGGACACGGCAAGCAATCGCAGAAATAGTTGTGATTAATGTCTGCAATAAACAGTAATTGTTTGCAGCTGATCATCGGGATAATCAAAGTCTGTATATAAATCAAGATCATGTTACAATGTGTATCGAAGGCTTGTGATAAACTGTGACAGTCCGATAAACTGTGAGTGTAATGTTACAAGGCGTAAACGAAGACTCGTGATAAACTGTGACAGTCTAATAAACTGTGACAGTCTGTAATGTTGCAAGGCCAAAATTTAGCCTTGAATGAACTAGTTTTCTCAACTCCAGCGAAAACAACGACAAATAGCTTTTTTTTTTTTTTTTTTTTTTTTTTTTTTTTCTTTTTTTTTTGACGAGAGCAGTTATTTTCGATTCCAAAGATTCGATCTGAGAAGGCTGCTTGGTCTTTTAACCCTTTCGCTGCCATGCTTGCTGCGCCGTCACTCTAAAAAAAAAAAAAAAACGACCAATAAAAATGCCAAATTTGAAACCATTATGGCTCTTCCCCCCTTTGCATGAGTACGTGAAATGACTCCTATCAAAATACACAGTATAGAGAGCAGATTTGTTATAGGACTATCAAATATGCTGTTTGCAAACGTGTTTGTGTGCACTTTTCAGCCCGGACATTTTACAGGCTGGAGCAGTGAAGGGGTTAAGATCCACTGTGAAAATCTGTCAATCAAAGGGATATATTCACAGCTTTCCTAGTGGCTCACTGAATGACAGAAACTGCCCCAACCGTGACTGAAATTAAAACATATCTGCGCGGATTTCCGGCTGGAAAAAATGGCAGAAGGGATAGAGACTAGATCTAGCTCTCCGAATAGGATGTGCAGCGGGACAGGCCGGGCAGTTGAGGGCTGTCGAGTTACAGTCAGAGAAATAGAACAACGTTCTACGAATGCAGAGTTTCAGAAAGCAACTACCGCTTAAAACCAAAAACCCCCCACACCCCCACACCCCCCACCCCCCACCACTCCCCCCTTCTCCTCTTTTTCTCCTCTCTTCTCTCCCTCTCCTCTCCCTCCCCTCCCCCCCCACCCCACACACACACAAAACAAAACACCCCACCCCACACACAAACAAAAGTATTCAGCACGCACCGTGAAGCAGCTTCCTCACTGGTCCATTGGCGTCTGTCGTCACGTGTGGCTGACTGTCTCACTCCACTGCCTGCCGCCGCTGTGTACGTGTGGGATCAGCCCGGGCCTCCCGCCTCCACCCGCTGTGTGCAAAACAGCCACACTTACCACACCGCTAGCCTGGCGCAAATCACTCCTCCTATTAAAGGCCCACTCACACGCTAAGCTTTCTAGATGAGTTGGTTGGTTGAGGAGTTGCTTTACGTCCACAGAAACCATCGGTTTATTAGGGACGAGAGCCCAAGACGGCCACCTCGACTTTCACACAGCTCCTGAGCTCTACACAGTGCTTAGGCCGGTTGATTTAAAGGGGCTGCGACACGGTGACTATACATCGCTCAAATCTGTCTTAGCGTGGCTGGGTGGACTGTTTTTTTTGTCTCAGTGTCAGTTTGTATCCTGAATAGTTTGCCGGGTTCCCCGCGAACCCTTTTAGGATTGCGACTCAGTGGTGGCTGTTAAAACTGAACTTTCAGTGTGGGTGGCTTTCAAGCTGAACTTTCAGTGTGGGTGGCTTTCAAGCTGAACTTTCAGTGTGGGTGGCTTTCAAGCTGAACTTTCAGTGTGGGTGGCTTTCAAGCTGAACTTTCAGTGTGGGTGGCTGTTCAAGCTGAACTTTCAGTGTGGGTGGCTTTCAAGCTGAACTTTCAGTGTGGGTGGCTGTTCAAGCTGAACTTTCAGTGTGGGTGGCTTTCAAGCTGAACTTTCAGTGTGGGTGGCTTTCAAGCTGAACTTTCAGTGTGGGTGGCTGTTCAAGCTGAACTTTCAGTGTGGGTGGCTTTCAAGCTGAACTTTCAGTGTGGGTGGCTGTTCAAGCTGAACTTTCAGTGTGGGTGGCTGTTCAAGCTGAGCCCTTCACATGATGTCATCGGTTCAGTGGCTCAGACACCGTTCAGATGAGTCATTATTTTCCACAGGATGCATCCATTGGCTGCAGCTTTGGTTGGGTGGGCATTTGACATGCTGATTGATTCACTGATTGGTTGACTGATAGACTGACTAGCTGATAGACATGCTGATTTAGTCATTCGTTTGTCCCTTCACTCAGTCGTTCGTTCGTTCGTTCCTTCATTCATATTTCAATCATAGTTTGATCGACTGAGAGGTTTGACAGTATATACCGAATCGGTTTGATTAGTGAATGGGTTGGATAGTGAATCGGTTTGATTAGTGAATGGGTTGGATAGTGAATTGGTTTGATTAGTGAATGGATGGACTAGCGAAGTTTGACTAGTAATATAGATGGACTAGTGAAGGTTGAACATGTAATGGTTGGAGTAATGACTAGGCCAAACGAGTAAATGGTTGGGCTTGTGACTAGGTTGAAGGAGTAAATGGTTAAACTTGTGACTAGGTGACTAGGCTGAACGAACAAATGGTTGGACCTGTGACGAGGTGACTAGGTTGAATGAGTAAAAGGTTAGACGTCTGACTAGGTGACTAGGCAGAACGAGTAAATGGTCGGACTTGTGACTGTTGAACGAGTAAATGGTCGGACTTGTGACTAGGTTGAACGAGTAAATGGTTGGACTTATGACTGTTGAACGAGTAAATGGTCGGACTTGTGACTAGGTTGAACGAGTAAATGGTTGGACTTATGACTGTTGAACGAGTAAATGGTCGGACTTGTGACTAGGTTGAAC
>JABMCL010001586.1:635000-642500 GCA_018857735.1 Alviniconcha marisindica | reverse complement strand
ACTCCTCACTAAAACACATTAGGAGCATATAGCTAATCACAAAAACTAGCATGACTGAGGAGTGTAAGAAAAACCAGCTCGAGGAGTGTAAGAGAAACTCTTCACTAGAACCAGCTCGAGGAGTGTAAGAGAAACTCCCGACTAAAACCAGCTCGAGGAGTGTAAGAGAAACTCCTCAAAAAAACCAGCTCGAGGAGTGTAAAGAAACTCCTCACCCAAACCAGCTCGAGCAGTGAAAAGGGGAAACCCTGACAAAAACCAGCTCGGGGGAAGAAAACCCCTGCTAAAACCACTAGGAGGGGGAAAGAAAAACTCACAAAAAACCGCTCGAGGAGTGTAAGAAAACTCCTCCCAAAACTGCATCAGGGGTTAAGAGAAACCCCTCCTGAAACCACCCTGTGGTGTAAAAAAACCCCCTCCCCAAACCAGCTCGAGCAGTGTAAGAAAAACCCCCTCACTAAAAAGCTCGAGGGTGTAAGAAAAACCCCTCACAAAAACCGCTCGAGGGGTAAGAGAAACTCCTACTAAAACCGCCGAGGATGTAAGAAAAACCCCTCCTAAAACACATAGGAGTGAAGAGAAACCCCTCACTAAAACCCCTTGGGGAGTGTAAGAGAAACTCCTCCCCAAAACCACCTTAGGGTGGAGAAACCCTCCTAAAACCACTCGAGGATTTAAAGAGAAACTCCTCACAAACAGCACGAGATGTAAGAGAAACCCCACTAAAAACCACTCGAGGAGTTAAGAGAAGCTCCTCCTAAACAGCATGATGAATGTAAAAAGAAAGACAGATGTGGGGCGAGGTCATGTCAGGACTGAGCTGTCGGGTCAGTCTGTCCGAGACGAAGCCAGACGGGGCGTGTCGGTGGCTGCCGCGCCCTGCATGCCTGCACTCGCTAAGAGCCGTTGCAGCCCAAAACCGAGTCATACCCTGACAACCGACACTTGTCTGGTCTGTGTGAAGCTCTGGTGTGAGCCGTACCGAGCTGTAACCTGGCAGACCTTGTTCTTACATCTTTGTTTGAACAATGGAAAACATCTGGGATTGTTTCTGTGTAATCGTTAGAAATACAGTATAAGAGAAAGTCATGACCTGGCTAACTCCAACACGAGGAGTGCAACTGTAAGAGAGAAAAATTCTCAATGCTTACTATGATCAGCATGAGAAATGTAAGAGAAACACCTCAATAAAACTAGCAGCAGGAATGTAAGGGAAGCATCTCACTAAAACTAACTTCAGGAGTGTAAGAGAAACTCCTTACTGAAACTAGCATACTCCTCCTCAAAGAAACTCCTCACTAAACATACTATGGGGCATGTAAGAAAAACTCCTCACTAAACATACTATGGGGTGTGTAAGAGAAACTCCTCACTAAAACTAGCATTAGGAGCATACAACTAATCACAAAAACTAGCATGACTGAAGAGTGTAAGAAAAACCCTTAACTAAAACTAGCATGAGGGTGCAAGAGAAACTCCTCATTAAAACTAGCGTCAGGGGTGTAACACCTCACTAAAACTAGCATCAGGAGCGTAAGAAAAACTACCCAACCTTTAAAAAAAAATAGCATCAGGTGTGCAAAATTCAACAACAACAACAACAACACGCCTGACTAAAACCACTGACTATGCACAAGGTATGCAAGAGAAATTCCTCACTTAAACTAGCATCAGGAATGTAATTCAAACTCTTCACTAAAAGTAACGTTAGGTGTGTAATAAGAAAAATCCCCTAACAAAACTGAAGCAGCAAGAGGACTGTATGAGAAATCTCGCACTAAAAATGGCGTCAGGGGTGTAAGAGAATTTCCTCACTAAAACTAACATCAGGAGTGTAAGAGAAACTCCTCATTAAAACTAGCATCAGGGGTGGAAGAGAATTTCCTCACTAAAACTAAATGGGGAAAGAGAAACCCCTCACTAAAACAAACATCGGGAGTGAAGAGAAACCCCCACTAAAACTAATCAGGAGTGAAAGAGAAACTCCTCCAAAACTGCATCGGGAGTGAAAGAGTTTTCCCTTTAAAAACAAAATTGGGTTAAAAAACAAATTTAAGAGAAAATTCATTTTAAAACTAAATGATTAAGGAAATTAAAAAACTAAGAGAGTGTAAAGAAACCCCCAAAATAACATCAGATTAAGAAAAACCCCCCAAAACAAACATCGGGGGAAGAGAAACTCCTCACTAAAACTAGCATCAGGAGTGTAAGAGAAAATCCTCACTAAAACTGACATCAAGAGTGTAAGAGAAGCTCCTCACAAAAACAAGCATGAAGGGTGAAAGAGAAACTCCTCACTAAACCAGCATGAAGAGTGTAAGAGTAACTACTCAATAAAGCTAGCATAAGGAGTGTAAGAGAAACTCCTCACTAAAACTAGCATCAAGAGTGTAAGAGAAATACTTCATTAAAAATAGCATCAGGAGTGTAAAACTCCTCAATAAAACTAGCACGAGGAGTGTATGAGACTCCTCACTCAAATTAACATGAGCAGTGTAAGAGAAACTCCTCGGTAAACCTAGCACAAGGAGCATATGAAAATCTCAATAAACTAGGATAAGGTGTGTCAGAGAAACTCCTCGCTAAAACTAGCATTAGAATCAGGAGTGTAAGAGAAACTCCTCAATAAAAGTAGCATCAGGAGTGTAAGAGAAACTCCTCAAACAAAGTAGCATCAGGAGTGTAAGAGAAACTCCTCACGAATAAACATAGCATGCGGTGTGTAAGAGAAAATCCTCACTAAACTGAACCAGTAAGAAAAATGCCTGATAAACTCCTCACTAAAAAATGTCACGAGGAGTCTAAGGGAAACTCCTTACAAAAGCTAGCATGAGGGGTGTAAAGAAACTCCTCGCTACAAACCAGCTCGACGAGTGTTAGAGAAAGTCCTCACTAAAACCAGCTCGAGGAGTGAAAGGGAAAAAACCCTCCTAAAACTAGCCGGGAGTGTAAGAAAAACCCTCCAAAACCTCTCGAGGAGTGTAAGAGACCCCACCAAAACTAGCATCAGGAGGGAAAGGAAAACCCTCACAAAAACCTTCAAGGGGTGTAAGAAAAACCCCTCACAAAACCAGCCGGATGAAGAAAAACCTCATAAAACCAACCTGAGGTGTGTGGAAACTCCCCCCTAAAAAAGTGGGTGTAAGAGAACTGCTCACTAAAACCAGCTGGGAATGTGTAAAAAAACTCCTCACTAAAACCAGCTCGAGAGTGTAAGAGAACCCTCACTAAAACCGCTCGGGGTGTAAAAAATCTTGTAAAAAATGAGAGGTAAAGAAACTCCTACAAAACCAGCCAGGAGGAAAGAAAAACCCCCACTAAAACTAGCATCAGGAGTGAAAGAGAAACTCCTCACTAAAAAACCAGGGGAGTGTGGGAAAACCCTCACTAAAACCACCGAGGAGGAAAGAGAGCTCCTCATAAACGCATGATGAATGAAAAAGAAAGACGGGATGTAGGACGAGGTCTGTCGGATGGCTGTCGGTCGTCTGTACCGAGACGAAAGCCAGACGAGGCGTGTCGGTGGCTCCCGCGCCCTAAGCATGCACTCCTCCTAAGAGCCGTTGCACCCCAAAACCCGAGTCATCCCCATGACAACCGACACTTGTCTGGTCTGTGGGGCTCTGGATGTGAGCCGTCCGAGCTGAAACCGGGCAGACCTTGTTCTTCATCTTTGTTTAAACAATGGAAAACATCTGGGATTGTTTCTGTGTAATCGTTAGAAATACAGTATAAGAGAAAGCATGACCTGGCTAACTCCAACACGAGGAGTGCAACTGTAAGAGAGAAAAATTCTCACCAACCCAGCATACAAAGTGTGTGAAAAACTGCTTATTATGATCAGCATGTGGATTGTAAGCGAAACGCCTTACCAAAACCAGCATGAGAAGTGTAAGAGAAACTCCTCACTAAAACTAGCATGATGACTGTAATACAAACTCATCATTCACACTGGCCATCACTGGCCATCATTAGTGTAAGAGAAACTCCTCACTAAAATTAGCATCAGGAGTGTAACTGACAGAAACACCTCACTAAAAGTATCATCAGGAGTGTAAGAGAAACTCCTCATTAAAACTAGCATGAGTGCGTAAGAGAAATTCCTCACTAAAATTAGCATCAAAAGTGTGGGAGAAATTGATCTCTAAAACTAGCAGTAGTAATATAAGGGAAACTCCTCATTAAAATTAGCATGAGGAGTATAAAAGAAACTCCTCACTAAAACTAGCATTAAAAGTGTGGGAGAAATTACTCACTAAAACTAGCATCAGTAATATAAGGGAAACTCCTCATTAAAACTAGCATGAGGAGTGTAAAAGAAACTCCTCACTAAACATAGCATGCGATGTGTAAGAGAAATTCCTCGCAAAACTGAACCAGTGAGCGGAATGTATCACAAACTCCTCACTGAAACTAACATCTCGAGTTTGAAGGAAACTATTAACTAAAACTAGCATCAGGAGTGTAAGGGAAACTCCTGACACTAACATCACTGAACATGGTGAGTGCAAGTGAAGCTGCTTATTGAAATTGGCACCAGGAGTGTACGGGAAACTCCCCACACTTACAGAAATATCTTCAGGAGTGTATGAAAAACACCTGACTAAAACCACTGACTGCGTGAGCAGGAGGAGCGCAGGCACAACTCCCAAACCAAACTCAAATCGCAAGAAGAATGTATCAGAAACTCCACATTAAAACTGACTTAAGAAGTGTAAGACAAACTCCTCACTAAAATTAGCATCAGGGGTGTAAGATAAATTCCTCACTAAGACTAGCATGATGTGTGTAAATGAAACTTCTCACTTAAACTAGCACAAAGAGTGTAAGAGAAACTCCTCACTAAAACCAATATGAGGAGTGTAAGAGATACTCCTCATTAAACTAAGTTAGCATCTGGAATGAAACAGAAACTAAATTCTAAAACTGGCAAAAGGAGTGTAAAAGAAACTCCTCACTAAACGTAGCATGAGGTGTGTAAGAGAAACTCCTCACTAAACTGAACCAGC
The DNA here is from genome assembly GCA_018857735.1 of Alviniconcha marisindica. Classification (NCBI taxonomy): domain Eukaryota; kingdom Metazoa; phylum Mollusca; class Gastropoda; family Provannidae; genus Alviniconcha; species Alviniconcha marisindica. The sequence continues at coordinate 637,491 of JABMCL010001586.1, read as the reverse complement.
AAGAGGAATGTATGAGAAAATTCCTCCCTAAAAGTGGCATGTACCAGGAGTGTAAGAGAAACTCCTTACTAAAACTCTCATGAGGAGTTTCAGAGAAACTCCTAACTAAAAGTTTCATGAGAAGTGTAAGAGAAAATCCTCACTAAACCTTGCATGAGGAGTGTAAGAGAAACTCCTTACTAAAAGTAACATCAGGAGTGTAAAAGAAAATCCCACTAAATCTAGCATCAGGAGTGTAAGAGAAACTCCTCACTAAAAGTAACATCAGGAGTGTAAGAGAAACTCCTCATTAGGATGAATAAAAAAGAAACTCCTCAATAAATCTGACATCAGGAGTGTATACTGTCTCGTTATACATCACTAAAACGACCTCGTGGAGTGAAAAAGAGACTCCCCACTAAAACTAGCACCAGGAGTGTGAGGGAAACTCCTCTCTAAGAATAGAATGAGGGGTGTAAGGCATACTCTTCATTAAAACTGTCATCAGGAGTGTAAGAGAAACTCCTCACTAAAACCAGCTCGAGGTGAGTAAGAAAAACTCCTCACTAAAACCAGCTCGAGGTGTGTAAGAGAAACTCCTCACTAAAACCAGCTCGAGGTGTGTAAAAAAACTCCTCACTAAAACAGCTCGGGGGTGTGAACAGAAACTCCTCACTAAAACCAGCTCGGGGTGTGTAAGAGAAACTCCTCACTAAAACCAGCTCGAGGTGTGTAAGAGAAACTCCTCACTAAAACCAGCTCGAGGTGTGTAAGAGAAGCTACGCACTAAACGGCATGACGAGTGTCCCATTCTAGCATGAGGTAAAAACTACCATGAGGAGTGTAAGAAAAACTCTTCACTAAAATTGGCTTCAGGAGTGTAAGAGAAACTCTTCACTAAAACTAGCCTCAGGAGTGTAAGGGAAACTCCTAACTCAAACTGGCATCGGGAGTGTAAGCAAAATTCTCAGTAAAACCAGCTCGTGGAGTGTAAGAGGAACTCTTCACTTAAACAGGCATCAGGAGTGTATGGGAAACTCCTCCCTAAACCTAGCACCAAGAGTGTAAGAGAAACTGCTCCCTGAAATTAGCATCAGGAGTGTAAGGGAAACTCCTGAATCAAACTGGCATCGGGAGTGTAAGGGAAATTCTCAGTAAAACCAGCTCGTGGATTGTAAGAGAAACTCCTCACTAGACAGCATGATGAGTGTAAAAAGAAAGACAGATGTACGGACGAGGTTGGTGAGCCGGTTTGGCCTAGCGGTAAGGCGTTAGGCTGGTAAGCAGAAGGACCTCGGTTCGAATCTGCTTCGGCTCTCCTTTCTCCAAAATTTGTGGTGGGCCTGTCTTGTGATTTTTGTCCCTCAAAATTAGAAAACTTTAAAAATGGCTCTCATCGCTATCTCTAATGCAGAAGTCTTTCCAGGTGGGGACAGGGGCGTAGCGATAGGTAAAATAATCTCCCTCCCCCCACCTCCAAAACCCCTTCCCCCCCTCCCCCGTCCCTAATAACCCTTTATGGTTTTGTGGACGTTAAGCACCAGGGGTTTACTTACTTATTTAAACCTTTGGGGACGAGGTCATGGTTAGGGCTGAGCTGTCGGGTGTGTCGGTGGCTGCCGCGCCCTAAGATGCTTTGCACTCGCTAAGAGCCGATAGCAGCCCAAAACCGAGTCATACCCATGACAACCGAAACTTGCCTGGTTTTGTGTAAAACTCTGGATTTTGAGCCGTACCGGGCTGTAACCGGGCGACCTTGGACCTGTATTTTCCTGGGCGCCCCACAAAAACCTACAGCTTCGCGCGCGCATGTTGTGTGTGTGTGTGTGTGTGTGTGTGTGTTTTGTGTGTGTGTGTGTGTTTTGTGTGTGTGTTTTGTGTGTGTGTGTGTGTGTTTTTTGGGAGGATAATCCAAATTTAAAACGTATAAGCATTGTGTAAGATATGAAAAAAAAACAAATCTCTCTTTTTTTCTTCTTTTTTCTTTTTCTTTTTTGTGGCGTGCGGGTAAATTCTGCTCCAGTCAGCATTGATCAGTCTGACGTGGTCAACAAGACTCCAAAAGCCATGGGAACAAAAGCCATGGGAACAAAAGCCATGGGAACAAAAGCCATGGGAACAAACCATGTAACCCCATGTGCCAGGGGCAACTGTAAATTTATGCAAAATGAATTTTAAAAAAGGCATTTCAACAGTTAATTTTACACTATCAGCTGTACAGTGCAAGTCATGTGTGTATTTTGTTAACAAAACACTATAGCTTCACCAGGGTGTCAAATAATCAGGCACATTTTAAATGCGATTATAGCTAGGCACAATTAAGTTTGTCATATATGTGAAAATAATGTTTAACTCCCTTTTTTTTTCCCCTTTTTTTTTTGGGGGGGGGGGGGTATTTTTTGTTTTTTTTTGTTTGTTTGTTTTGTTGTTGTTGTTGTTGTTTTTGGATGGGGTGTGTAGTGAAAAATAAGTACATGTGGTATACAACTTGAAGCTCAGAGTATATTTTAAC